>JAZAYU010001139.1:0-81561 GCA_038501625.1 Corbicula japonica | reverse complement strand
ACCACCTGTTCTTAAGACGCATGCAAAAGGATAGTGTAGAAGCTGATGTTTGATTGCTTAATATATAGAGAAGACATTTACCGGAAAAGACATTTATGTAGATAATCATGTTTCTTGTATACTTAATTTATAATTTTATTCAGGACGTTTAGAAATAATGCAGTTGTTTAAAGGAATACGTTCGGCCAGAGACCTATATATATAAATGTATTATATAGGTCTTTGGTTCGGCTGGTTATAACATTTGTTTAAATGATAAAAAATATTTTGAATAATACAACTTTCGTAATCAATCGATGACGACGAATATGATAATGGTAAAACTTATTTTTAATTACACTGATAATCGTTTTTTGGAGCGCAGCATGAGAGCGGCCATTGTTGACATCTCGTTGTCTCGCGAGAGATAAAACAACGAGGCGTGACGTCATTTACACACTTCCCCTTCATTATGAATACACGCAGAGATAAATGCAGACAAATTTAATTATATGAAAACACTGTTATATGCGGAAAATTATTGCAAAGGAGCATGAATAGGAAAAATTCACATTATAGTTTTAGTGTATTGCGTGTTGTTACCTTCTTATCTTACATTTTGCTCAAGTAATTGCATCGCTCACTAGGATTCAAAAGACAATATGTTAAATGAGAATGTGAGAGGCTCCGATCGCTAATTTGAACTATTTCCTTTAAGTATAAATTAACATTGAGTTTACCAGTCCCCTCACGTCTCCTCAAATTAAATATGTCGATTAAGTTTTTTCACACCATTTTAATATGTCACCCGATCTTCTTCGAAGCAAGTTGGCTAGTGAGATTAACGTATCAGTTAGTGGCAATTAACAATAACACGAGCGTGTTAAAACTTGTACCACTCAGTGTGCAACATTAGATTTTATAATTAAATAAAAAAAAAGAAATATAAATTAGAGTAAAAGTATTGAAGTATTGAGTTGAACTCAACCCCAGGCTTAACGAAGTGGGGAGTAATATGCATTTCAATTAATACCCATGAACAGACTCAATCTAACGGGGCCTGAAAATTTTTTATATTTGTCGGTATCGGTGGCTTTCAAAGTGCATTTTTCATCTACTTAAATTTTCAAAAATACATTAGTTAAATTCAGGGCCTTCTCCAGGCCATTATGACATACAGGCGCCGGTATGCCTTACTTGCTTGACAAACTTTTTTCGGGACGATTGCTCTGCAGGTGTGCCTTTAATCTTGGTCGGGATGGCTTCATATTTAATAAACTGTTCAATGTCCCCAAGCCATTTGCACTGTTGTGGGACACACCAACTGTTTACAACCTCAGACAAATATCTGACAAGCTCTCAATTCGCCGACATCCGTTTATTCAAAGTCGTCGTGTCATAAAGTTATTGTGTATTTCACTTTCTGAATGTCGCTAATCAAATTTACAGGTCAAAAAACGTTATGGTAAAGCATATTAGCTAATTACGGTAGATTTCTATACTTTTTTCCTGGGTAAACTCCGCCTCCGATAAGTAAGCATGTTGGTGTCTTTTGTTAGCGCGGGCCACTTGAAGTCGAGTAACGGTCAAATATTACGCAAATAATATATTCTTTTTGCACCAGGAGACAAATAAAACTATGTGAATTTACTGAAAACAAAAATCATTCGACTGTTGAATAATAAATTCAAGAAAATGTATTTGCAAGGATCTATAAATAACATTTTATATAAAGGCCATTGGTATTTGTGAATACAAAATGAAAAAGTAGGGTTTAATAAGATCGCTTCAGATGCCGCATACAACTTCGCTAGATCGCCAAATTCAAACGGTTACCTCCAATTTAAGGAAATCATGTAACCATTTCACGAAGTAAACGCATTTTGTCCGGAAAATCTGCAAAGTCGGTCAGGAAAAAATACCACACGCTCTACACCTATATATTGGCCTCACTCAAATACTCTTTAACGAGAAAAAAAGCTAAAACGTGCTACATTTCTCGGCATTCTTTTTTCGTATTAATGGTGGTATCTTTCACTTTCGGCTAATTCAATTTCAGAATTTTCAGGCTCAAAATCATACGCAATTATGTAGTTGTTTTATGAATGAATTGGACATAAAATGGAAACGATACGAACCGGAAGTGTGTAAATGACGTCATCAATAGGTGCGCGCATCGAAAAGGAAACAAACATGGCGACGTTCATCGATGCCCGCCGATTTTGCAAATAAGCGATCTTTGACAGGAGATAACTTTGTCAATATTTAACATAAAATAAAGTTCTATACGTAAAAATGATGCATAAGTAACGATTTATAACCGTGTATTGGCAAAATCCAGACAGGTGTATTCCTTTAAGTATCGTCAAACTGGAAGCATTTGTACTAACATGAATGCCTCCTAGGTCATAGCGGTACCATAGAACTTTTCACAGTCGGTGCGTTTTTGTACACTTAGCAGAAAAGCGACGCTTTAATCCCATAGACAGTATTATTTACCAACGTTCATATGGTATAGTTCTAGTTTGGTCCGCAAACCAGGTCAAATCAGGTCAGTGACAGTTAGGAGACGGTAAAAAAATGTATTCGTATGTTGATGCATTTATTAATTTCAATTGAATTTGTGCTGATCACATTGATTTTTTGTTATTGTTAAGACGTTTTTCTCTGAAACTGTGACAACGAAAAGTTACTTGTTTTTAATTAATTCTATGACCAAAATATTGGGATTATGTCACTGTTTTAAAGATATTTCACAAGTATTCCTTTGCATGTGGGGGTCAGACATTAGGGTTAAGGGTTTCGCGGGAAATACTTTACACGTTAAGGCTCAATTTCGATTTCACTCATGGATACGTTCATGTAACTCTCAGTAATAGACGATCTATTTATTTACGAATAACAAAACTATGTAAGCTTCGTTTGAACAGGGGAAAAAGAAAAATATTTAAAGTATAAAGGTGATTGAGCTACATTTACAAGCTGACGAAACAATAACTCAAACAGAAACCCGAGATAAAAATATTTTCTTTTGCAAGTTTGCGTTTCAGACAAATATTTGCCAATGGCGAAACAGTAACTGTCTTTTTTGCGTTATCGACGCTACCGGTAATCCAATTAAGCGAAGCCTACAGAATTTCCATATTTTATCAAACAACATGTAAAGGGTATAACCTGGACGTATTCCATGTGAGTGATAAGAAATTACCGGCAAAGTCGAGATACATTATGGCCGAGTCGGGACTGGCCAGTTCGCGCCCCTCCCCGGTAAATTTAAATCTACCTGCATGCACGTGCTTGAGAAGACAGACAATGTTACTGCAGCATTTTAAGAGTTCAGTTTATAAATTGCCGACAGCCAATGTTAAGCTCATGCTATAGTCCACAGACCAAGTCGAAGATAATGAATTCCATGAAATACAATTATTCCAAGTATTCTACAATTATTTCAAGTATTCTAAAGTTTAAACTGATATTGTTACTAGTATTCAGTTAAGCTTTCTATCCAAAAGTTTAAACGGTTAATCATTCTTTTTGTGGTCATCTGCATCATTTCTCCAAATATTATCCAAGTGAAATGGTAAAAATGAGACATTTTCAACAGACTAGCAGTCTTTAGATATAAAAATGTAAATCAGTACATTTTCCGGCTTTGTTTGGGATGCATTATTGAATTTTATGCTAGAGATAAATTCGAACTAGCAGCCGAGATATAAGGTATTTTAACGAAAAGGGCACGTGCAAATTGCATTCTTTGGTGCCAGCTTGTAAAACAAACATGTGCAGTGGTACTTGACCAGCACTACCTTGTGTACTGTATTCGTTTTGCTGAATGGAGAGGATCGTCACTTCGAATTTTCATGTAAAGGTTGTATTACACCAAAATAACGCAGTATTCCCCCGTGGTCCATATTTTCCTTTTTAATATATGAGAACTTTTTCTCTTCATCCGATGGCCTCTTCTTAAAGGGATTACATGTCAGGAAAAGAAACGAAAGCAATTTCATCCCTATAATTGTTTGTTCGAGCCTATATCTTGTTTGATAGATGTGGACTAGTGCCGGAACAGCGGATGTATATTTGTGGCACAGTATTTGCGATTCCGCGCTTAAAGTATGGTCTGCTCGGTAAGAGATCAGTAATTTTCTTACAAGTTAGGTAACCCCTGTGTGTTTTTGAATAGATGGAATGCATATCTTCGCACCAATATATTGTTGTCTAGGAATTAAGATGATAGAAATCATATTTAATGGGCATTAAACATTGGGAATTTGAGCCCTATGGGAATTAGAGATACTTAGGTTGAAGCTACATAAAGTTCCATATTAAAGCCATTTGAAAGGAACATAACTCTTACAATAACGAAATAGGAGTTAACCTTTCTTTTTGTCACTGATGGCTTTGCTTATGCAGATAATGTATTCAAATTTAGATAATAGAACAGTAACTTTCAAACTTATAAGCAACATTATATGTTTCATGTTTAAGTCTTTTAAAGGGGGCATAACTCAAAAGTATAAAATAACTATACGTTATCAGCCCTATAAAAAGCATCTGCCACGTTCAATAACACGACGGCCTGCTTTATAACAGGGCCATTATTATTAACACTTTGTCGGCCCCAGGCCGAAAAGTGTTATAGATATAAAGCCCGCATTTGAGGCAATTTGATTGGCTAATAAGGAAGGGCCGAAAAAGTGATAAAGATTTCAGCAAGAAAATCTTGGAAATGGCAACCATTTTGTTTTAACTCGGTCTATTTGTCGACGCAGAGATTTTGCGTAATAAAATATACTTAGTTTCAAACAGGAATTGGTTGACGTTTATTTACTGATAACGACTGAGTAAGAGTCTAAAAGCGAACGTGTTATAAATTTACAACGTGAAGATTTCACAAAAACACAAGCATTTTCTGACTTGGATCAAATACTTGTGGTTATTTAATTAAAATTGTCTATAAATAAGTGATTTGATATTGACCCTGTTATTTGTCCTCGGGTCAGTCGTATTAGCCCTCGGCAAATTTCAGACTGATCTCGCGGTCACCACAGAATCTCGCTTATTTGAATAAGCATGTGGGCGCACTGATACACCGGAAGTTAAAAACTGCATGTCGGAGTAGGATGAGTGGTTTGGATTTCTCGCTCGGCGCATGCGCAGTCTAAAAATGGTGAAAAAGCACCGATCGCTGTTCACAGAACCTAGTTTCAAGCAGCAATCTAAAACTTAAGAGAAGCGCCCTGGTGAAAGAAATGGCACTTTAAAGTAGACATCAGTAGGTTCTCATAATACGAATTAAACGTATTTACTTCATATAAACTGCAGAATTTGTACTTTGAACGCAGGTAATGTTTATTGTGATATAAATAGAAATGATATGGATATTGGACATCATATTGTAAATAGCTACTCTTCCTGGTTTAAAGTGTTAACGTTTTAACGTACAGGTGAATAAGTCTTAATTAACTTAGGTAAGGTTACATATTCGAATTGTGACTGGATTAGTTGCTGTTTAATTCACCACATAAATCAACAAGTGCTTTATAATAAGTAAATCCTCAACCGGAGTGCCTCTACGAACATTGGGGGAAGTTACCAGGGTCAACTCAAGTCAAGTATGGTCGGTTTATCTCGTTACTGCTAGTCGAAGATTTCTGGTGAGGAACAGAATAAGATTTCCACAGCGAATTTGCGGTAAAAAGGTATCCTACTGGGCTCAAGATCATAAAACTAAAGCCAGTCCCATTTTCAACCAATCAGATTCTTGTGATTTGAGACTGGTCTCGAATTGGTCTCCAGCTTTAGTTTATGATCTTGATCCATTGCTTCTTTTAAAATCTATGTTGGATTATTCATACAAATTTAAATGTGAGGTTCTTACGATAAATTTCTCGAATTTTGAATAAAAAATGTAGGATTTTGATTTTGTTCGTTGTTTTTTTTTTCGTAAAAATTAACCATTTTACTTCCGCGAAACTTTGGCTGTACCAACTTCTAGAGAGTCCCAGGTAGACTTTAAAGTAAAATCCAAATGTGAACAAACAAAGTAACGTTAAGTTAAATACTTTCCCGATCACCATATGTGTCCTATTTATAAATTATGAAGCCTAAAATTGTGTCCAATTAAGCTATCAATCAGTTTTACCAAACTGCTAGAGACAGCAGCATCTAATCAAAAAAATTTCGAAATACAATGTTTTAAGAAATGTTTAATCTCATTCATACTACCACCACCATTTGTTTCGGTTCAAGAACGAAATTTGAAATTTTAAAATTCTGTTTTACTATCTACACTGTTTTGACGAAAAAAGCGAACACGATTGAAAATATTATTAAATGTATTGCATTAATAAGCAAAGATTACGTTCATTGTTAAGTCTCAATAATTTCTCTATTTTACAAACTGACTTTTTATCGATGTCTGCCCTTTACGTCTCAAGCAGTTGGGATCAAAATTGTTGTGGCAATCGCACTGCTTCAAATGACCGTTTTATCACTGCCTCTTGAAAATTTCAGCACTGGCATGTTCATTTGTTGTTATAAAACATAAATAGTCTCTAAAATATCAATAAAATAAAAAAAAAATATTCCGCAAATAAAACTTTTAAACTTACTATGTTGACATGTGTGGAGGTTTATATGTTTTTCATTATAAACGAACAAGTTTCTTAAAAAGTTTCACATATATTGATTCTGATTGGAATAAGCTTTTCAGATATATATTTTGTAGAGATATATAAGGTTTAAAAACTATTTGAAGCCGTCAAAAGTTGCGACACAGATTTTTAGCGCTGGCATATAAAATAGAAGGAAAATTTCGGCATTGATTTGAATGCTAACTGGGTTGTGCGCGAAGGGTGTACATCGTATATATAGAAAAGCCCTTGTTGCGCACAAATAGTTGGGATAGAGTTTGACCTGAACGAGAATACAATGGGCGGAACTAAACAAAAAAGAATTTTGGCAGGAAATCATTCATATCACAGACAACGCCAAAAGTAAAAATTTAAAAGCATGAAGTATATCCTTGGAGTGATTGAACAATATCCGAATCTATATCGGCCCACCCATCTATAAACTGGCCGAAATATTCAAACAAAAGTAAATTAAGAAGTATTATTGATATAGTACATTAGTATCGTGCTCAATGGCCTTCAAAGGAGGTATCTGATAACAGCACTGATTGAATGTATGGGAAGACTTTTTACAATGGCCACACGGCACAGACAACGCTACTGTGATACATGAAAAGTTAACTTTGAAAGCCACCGAACACGACAAGAATGAACATATTGCAGGCATGGAAATGCATATTACTGCCCACGCTGCCTAGCCCCGGGTTAAGCGCAACTCAAAATCTACACCAATAAACAGTACAATTTTGATCCACCCAAACGATGGTATGGATATGAGGGTGAACATGGAATCCTCAATGCGGTATTTTCAGATTAATACCATTCCATGTTCAGCGGCGTATGGTTCCCAGATAATAGAATGGGTTCGCCCTAAACAAAGAAACAATGGGCGGAACCGAACAAAACAGAATTTTGACAGACTTTCCAAACTAAGTCCATACAATTTAAATCTGTGCAGTATTCTGAATTCCGATTTACTTTTGGTTTATCTAATTTTGTAAAATTAATTATTTTGAGTATATGCCTGTAAGTCTGGGGATAAAATGTTTCAGTGTACAACTTTTGTTTACTTTGTCGTTCGTATCTGATTATAAATTAGGCCTTTATTTGAATAGCAAAATCATACAAAAAACTGTGCAAACATTTAAGTTTGTCTCGCAATGTAAAATATTGACATTCAATTCTCTAAGTTTCGTGTTTATGTTTCGAATATTTATTATTGCATTAAGGCTTTGTGGCAACAGCAGTTTAAGAGTTTTTACTGCTTCATACTCATTAATTTATTATATTTATTGTATTGTGTGTTCAGCCATCAACGGCTTCATACGGACTGCAGGTGCAGTTAAAGTTGTTGTTTTTTAAAAAAAAAAAAATAATTTCAGTGCAATGAAGCTGGAAGTATAACATTTTAATGGAATTGCTTGGTCAATAATTATTTTAATTATATTGTTCAAATAGGTAACAAGGTTTGTTCATTAATTTTATATAAAATAAATAAGTTTGCATTTCTGTTATCATTGCAAAGAGGTAAAGTGTTCTTGAAAATCTGCAGCCATAACTAAGTTATCTTTCCCTTTGTTATAATCAGTGTTTCAGAAAAAAAACGGTGATTCTTAAAAGAATTTCCATTTATTTGAATTTAATCAGTTTCTCCACCTATTGTGATAAAAAAATCACAATCTTTTATCAATAAAACGATTAGTCCACTATAAACAACGCTAAAAATTCAAACCATTTCCAATGATCTCCCTTTAAATTGAATATGTATTTGTTTTGTAATCCATTATTTATTGTTATTCGACTGTCAGTTGATCAAGTGTGGAAGATTACAACATATTTTTAACGTGTTTTTTTGTCATTCAGTGATGATTACGTTTATTAGGGCTATCCGATCAAATATTTTGGAGGGTGACCCGGCTAGCTCAATTCACAATACTGTAGCGCTATTTGTGCAGTGTGGCGGCCGTTAAAAGCCTCATCGTACATTTGATTAGTACTGTTATCAGTAAATAATCGGTTACCGATGTCATGCAGTGATGATTAAGTTTATAAGGGGTGTCCAATCAACCTTTTTGAAGTTGTCCCGGCTTGCTCAGTTGGTTGCATAATCGGAATTGCATGGCTAGGCGCTGTCGCCGTATGGTACGGTTCCTTCCCCACTAGAGCCTTTTCATCAGATACTAGTTTTATAAGAAGTTATAATTATTCTGAAAAACACGCATTAAAAAAGTTTTGCACTCCTGTACGAGTTACTTCCCGTGACCGGAAATAAACTCGAAACAAGACAAGGGAAAGGTAAACGCACTACTACTTTAACACATAATAGACAAAAAGAACGTTGATGTATACGTCAAGTCGCGCGGCACTAAGCAGTCGGATGAAACCTAAGACAATTAAACAAGCGAAATACAGCTAGCGTCGATTGCATTTGAAAGGATGGTCTATTTTACCAAGATAAACATGTACAACTAAAAAAAGGCATGTTTACATTTGCATGCTGAGATTTTTTTGAGTTTATGACTAGAATGTTGTTTTCCACGGAACACATGTGTCGCCTGCATGGAAAAAGTTGAAATGTGGGCCTATGTTTAATCATATATAAGAAAAATATTTTATTTAAGTTGATTTCAATACTACACCACAGAACACATGTGTCATCTAAATTGCATTATAAAAAGGGGAATAACTAAAATAATGGTGAAACCAAAGTTATCATCTTCAAAAATTGGTTGGTAAATGCAGATGAGTTATTCAAAGTATTAAGTGAATTAATTGAACAAGTACTTGTTCAACACCAAGTACGAAGTGAATAGGACAAGTACTTTCAAAGTTATAGGCAACATTAAGTTTCTTGTTAAAAGTGCATTTGAAAGGGACATAACTCATAAAATATTGAAACTGGAGTTATCATTCTTGTCGTCACAGATGGCATTGTTCATGCTGATAATATATTCCAAGTATGAATCGAATAGGACAAGTACTTTCAAAGTTGTAGGCAACATTTAGTTTCAGGTTAAAGTTGCATTTGAAAGGGGCATAACTCAAAAAATATTGAAACTGGAGTTATCATTTTTGTTAAAAAATCAAAATTAAGTTTCAGGTTAAAGTTGGGGGACTACCGGACGACGGCACCGACGACGACGACGACGAAGACGACGAAGCCGCCGGACAATAGGATCCCTATGTGTCTACCTGATATCGCAGGCGACACAAAAATGGATTCAAAGATACGAAACAGTCTATGATTTTATTTGATTAAGCAATAAATTGTATCTTGTCATACAAATTTTTCGTTATCTAATTCTGCAAAACTTTCTAATTCAAATCAGCGGCAATATTTTTTTCTTTTTTTTAAAAAAACCAAGTCCCGGGTCATAAAATTTTAATGATAAATTAACAATCATCAAAGTAGATTGCGTCTGTTCTGTTACTTAGAAGTTATTAAACGGTATAGCTTGATTCATTGTGAATCACATGATTGTGTGTTAACGACGATACTTGTGTATCTTAAGCTTTTATCAATATTTTTGGATAACGATAGCTCTGTTATCACAATTTTTAATCTGTAAAACTGATAATGTAACATACTATTTTTGGTTTGTTGAATATCATAAAAAATTGAAATAAGATCAATTTACGCAGAGCTGCTATGTCGTTATACATAATCATACTCCATTGGCCGATTGTAAGGAATGTACGGCTTCGTTGTTTAGACATGAATTTGGTCATGTGATAAGGATCATCACATGACATAATTATTTTTTCATGGACAATTTGATATGTAAAAGATAATGCTAAACACCAGCAACTTACAACCAGTTTCGATGGAATGTTTCTTTCTTTTATTATATCAAACATTGTTTTTTGTTCTAACACTAATTACGCTATGCAACGATGAAAAATATCGACATTTCAGCATTTAGACCCGAATTGGTGGTGAAATTCATTAAGTATGCTCAAATATAGTCGGCACGATCAAGGTTTAATTAAAAACCTTGTTGTAAAATTTATGGCTTTAATTTTCGTTATTTGTTTGTGGGGTCCATTTTGAAACTAATTATTGTAATACCATGCTCTCTTTTCCTCTCCACTTTTTGTCTGTGTGGGGAGGCTGTGTATGCTGGATGTGGCCATTCCTGATATGCATATTTCATTTTTTTTAATAATTAAGATATCCTATTAATTCTAATAAATGGCCTCTTTCTAATAAACGCCCTTCTCGGACGTTTTGCATAGAATACGGTATTTACTCTCAAGGGTTTTAAAATTAACCTCCTTTTAACCCATTTCCTTAATTGCGGCGAAAAAGACTAAGATTTGTCGATACCATTTGAGAGAGCTAAAGTAATTATACACCGAAGTTAACATTTTTCACTAGAAAATGTTGATATCATTCTGG
The DNA here is from genome assembly GCA_038501625.1 of Corbicula japonica. Lineage (NCBI taxonomy): Eukaryota > Metazoa > Mollusca > Bivalvia > Venerida > Cyrenidae > Corbicula > Corbicula japonica. The sequence continues at coordinate 70,548 of JAZAYU010001139.1, read as the reverse complement.
AAAAAAATATTCAAGAGGATCTCATAAGCCCAAATAGAATTTCTTGAAATTCAATCTACTCCATTTTAAGAGAGATATTGTATTAAGTTATTATAATGTTAATTCAACACTGAATCTCCTCAAGAAAATCGATGATGTCATTCTAGAAACTTGCGTCTTCAATTTTGCATGGCCATGATGGGAGATTTACAGACCAAAGACAATCAGTTGACTTGAAACAACCTTGATGCCATAAGAAACCTAATTGAATACATTAATTTAGGGTTTAATCTAATAGTTTTTGACAGCTTACAATTGTGACCCCGCCAATTTCAAACACTTCAAAATACGCTTAACTTTGTACCCGCCAATATTAGACATTTGCGAATGTAAGTGGAAGTGGGATTAGACACTGGAATAAGGTAAAATTTAAGGGGAAATCTCAAACGTATTTTACATAGACAAATACGTAAGACCAGTTATATTTTCGGGAAATTGTTTTTTACAATCTATAGTTTGTTGGTTTTTTTTCAAAACACAGTAATATTTTTTTAAGTATCCGGAACAGCATTTAATAAAAGTAAATCACTTTTAATATTATTCTAGTTGATCAAACACAATTTCATGGAAACAGCAGGAAATGCGGGTCATAAGATTAAACTGATGTGCAACAGTTTGTTGTCCCAAACACCGTAATTCTTTATTACCGACGGTCACAGTAATTTGCGTATGTATGCAGTGGTATGACTTATAGCTTTAATAATACTGTTGTTGGTTATTCAATGGTTGGTAAATTTCGTGGTAAATTGAAGGTCTCGTATCTCATATTTGCGGAATTCCGTTAGGGTTATCGCCATTTTCTTCTTTGAAAAAAAAATATGAAACGCAAAATTACGGAATCACCAAACTACGATGACTGACGAAAACAAGAAAGTACGATGACGGAAACGCGAAAACGCGCTGTGATAATCCGAAATAATCTCGCGTTTTCGTCATCGTATCTTCGCGTTTTCGTCATCGTACTTTGGTGATTTCGTGTTTTCTTATTTTCGCCTTCCTGTTCCAACAGCACATGCGTATACAGCAATTTTCTGAATACAGTAGCTAAATAACATTTAAAAGGTCAAGAGTTCTTCATATTTGTTAGTTTATTGTTTGTGACGTAAAGTTAACGCGTGCCTGTTAAGCTAGGTCAACAGGTTACATACATGTATGATAGTTGGTTTGTTGTTAACTGAAAATATAGTTTTTAGCTTTCAAATACAATGATAAACTCATCCAAAAGATTTGGTAAATAGAGTCAACCATTTTACTCATGCGTGCCTGCAGGCGAAACACGAAGACAAGGAGATACGAAGACAAAAAAGGCGAACTCACCAAAGTACGTTGTCGAAAACGCGAAAATTCGATGACGAAAACGCGAGATAGTTCGCATTATCATCATCATCATGTTTTCGCTTTTTTGTCATCGTAGTTTTGCGTTTTCGTCATCGAAACGTCTTTATTTCGTGTTTTCGCGTTTTCGTAAAGCAACGTTTTCTCGTTTTCGTCATCGTACTTGCGCGTTTTCCTCATCGTGTTTTCGAATCTTCGTCATCGTATCTTCGAGTTTTCATGTTTCCGCATTTCAGATAATTTAATACATTCGCGATGGTCCTAACCGAATTCACGTTGTATCTATTTCTAAGACAAACGGACCTCACACATTGTTGCTTGTATCATACTACTCATTCGGACATTTTAATTGTTGGCTTGTATTTCTTAGCTTTGTGTTTAGATGAACATAGAATGTTTTGGACATTTTAGATAGATCTAGCTATTTTTAATGTTCCAACTTTACGTATCGTATGTAAAAAAAATAAATTACTAAAATTTAGTTGGACAAATTTTTATTGAACCGCATTTTGCCGATAATATAATCATGATTTTCTTGATTTTCTTTTTTTATCGACAAGAGTGCAATGACCCTTAAATGTGTTAATGCATCCACTCATGAAATGAAATAGTGCATGAAAACATTAATTTTTGTATAACAGTTTTTTTGACGAATATGCTGTCGAAATCTCATCATGACTTAGACGTTATTTCCGGAGTTTCAAGCGAATAAGGAAATTGATATCTAATTGCTTAGTACAATAAATATTGATAAAATAAGCTTGGCTTTACGTGATGACTTGATACAGAGATTTGACAAGTTTGAGAAAACCCCTTAGTTAATCTCCGATTCGGTCTCCCAACTTCGTTTTCACTTACATTCGCAAATGTCTATTAAGCGCTATACAGTACTTTGTTAATAGTACTTCTAAAATTTATTTTGTTTCGGCAAGTTTATGCATGGGTGGTTTCAATATAATAGCCCGTATAGATTCAGATATTGTTCAATCAACCCAAGGATATACCTCCTGCTTTTAAAATTTTGCCTTTGGCATTGTCCGATTTATATTCTCAATCTCCTGTCAAAATTCGATGTTCTTTTGTTCAGTCCATTGTTTTCTCGTTTAGGGCAAACCCATTCTATTATCTGGTGACCATACGCCGCAGAACATGGAATGGTATTAATCTGATAATACCGCATTGAAGGTTTCATGTTCACCGCCATATGCATACCATCGTTTGGGATGAATCAAAATCGTACTGTTTATTAGTGTAAATATTGTGTTGCGCTCAACCCGGGGTTAGACGGCGTCTGAGTAATATGCACTTCCATTACTGCACATGAACAGTCTCAATCAAACCGAGCATGCAATATTTGCATCTTCGTTGTGTTCGGTGGCTTTCAAAGTTCCCTTTTCATCTATTTGGCATGTATTAGAATAACTTCGATAAATGTTGCTTTTTACTTGAATAATCTGTTCCTTTTAATCTAAGGTTATAGGTTATTTCACTGGATTTTTTGGTTTAATTCTTTTCACGTACTTATTTTGACACCAGAAAGTTATTTTCATTATCTTGTGATTTCAGTAAAACTGTTGCTGTTTATTACATTGTGCTATCATTTTAAATTTGTATCACGGCCAACTTCTCTACTGGGGGCATAAGTGTTTCATGAACACAGAGAGCAACAGTTTTGATATTAAACACGTTTGTTCAGCATCGTTAATACAATGGCACGTATAAACACTCCGTTTTGGGTGGTAGAATTTTATATTAGTAATAACTATTTACCTAATATAAAGATGGGCGTCTGACACCTGCTGTTCTTTCTTTTGTTATCAAATATTTCTTATTTATTTACAGTGTTAACATGTCGAACAGATCTTTGATAAGACATAAAAAGAAGAAATCTCGTATAGATAACACTACTGCTGCAGACAGATGTAGTTCAGCAAACAGAGATGCGGAAACTGCGGGGAGTTCTAAGAAACAACCGTCAACATTTAAAAGACAAAATGACATTGAGGAGGATAAATTTGAACAGATTAAAAGATTGAAAGGAAGTAAAAAGTTGAAAGGGAGTCTTCATAGCCCAAATGGTATTTCTTGAAATTCAATGATGTCATTAACAACGTATGAAATTTTCCCTAATAATTGTATAAAACTTAAATTATATAATATTTACTCCATTTTAAGAGAGCTATTTTATTAAGTTATTATACTGTTAGTTCAACACTGAAATTTCACAGAAAAAACGACGATGTCATTCTAGAAATTTCGTTTTCAATTTTGCTGGGGGAGTTTAAAGACCGAAGAGTAATCATTTGAATTGAAACAATCTTCGTTGATGTCATAAGAAACCTAATGGAACAAATTAATGTAGGAATATATCTATTCGTTTTTGACAGCTTACAATTGTGTGCCTCAAATAATTTCCAACATAACCATACTAGCAAAACCAGTGTTTCTACTAACCGCCTGGGCAATTATTAGAATTAATTCGATAAATGTTGTTTTTTTCTGTTCCTTTTATTTGTAGATCATTGGTAGGTATATGATGGATTTTCAGGCAAAATTCTTTTCATGTACAGATTCTGCCCCAGAAAATTATTTCCATTATTTACAACTAACTTGAGATTTCAGTTGCTGTTTTTACATTGTGTTGTCATTTTAAATTTGTATCATGACAAACTTCGTTACCAGGGGTATATCATTTTTATGAACACAGCTTCTTGTTTGAAAATGTTACGTATACGTCACAGCGTAAAAAAACTACTGAAACCGTCTTCAAACCAAACGCGATCAGTAACCTGATTTTTCGTTTGCAACTTGTTCGTAGCGTGAGAGTGTCAGTCATAGATAAATAATTCAAGTGTTAAGAAGCCGGTTTCCTATTAAGATGATTATATTTAATTTATATTAAAGTATGATGAATATCGGATTTAGGGAATTAGGTTGAACATTTGTGATTTTGGTGTAAAATTTAATTCTTGTTGTACTTACTTTTTTGCCGGCGTCGCTGTCCCGCTTCGGTCATTGTTGGCGTTTGCGAAAAGGTTGGCGGAAAGGGTGCGGGTTAGTTGTTTTATTAAGGGGTTCCCCTCCATTTTATTTTATTTGAAATTTTAAATTATTTCATTGATTTCTAACTTCAAACCAGCAAACTATTTTTGTCGTTGGGCGGGGTAGGGGGAAAGGGGGAGGCATGGAATTTAGGAGCCTTTTCATAACTCCTCCTTATCGCCACCACTCTAAAAATTCTTACTTTTTTTATTTTTTTTTCAAAACTCACAATATCTGTTTGTAGGCTTGATGGGGGAAGGATCATGCCGGGGTACCCCACATCTTCCAATTAAAATGTTTTATTAATTTATAATGCCGTAGCAAAGGTATCAAAGAAATGAGACTTAATTTAATTAAAAGTTGTCGAGTGGCTAACAGCTTGGTGGAGAGTTCATCATTTCAAGCTCAGGTCAGATGTCTGTGGGGGATAACCCACTCCAAATGATATTACCACTACCTGGGAGCGAAAACCTTTTTAGCATTATTGTTTATTTTCATTTATTTCTAAACTCAAACTTGTTTGTGGGGCTGAGGAATCAGGTACTCATCCACCACCCCTCCAACTCCAATTAGTTTTAGCCTTTTTAAATTTTAAAACAAAGTTTTTGGTGGTGGGATGGGAAAAGATCAGGGGTACCCCTCCTAATTTTTTCATGTTATTAATTTAAAAGGTATAAACATTACACTTATGCTGTATTTTCTACAAACGTGAGAGACATAAATAGAAACTTGCATAAAAAACAGGCAGGAAGTGTTGACGTTGATAATTTTAGCAATTTCTCTGCAACTTCCTATACAAGAGTAGTACACTTTGTGTAATAGAATGCAGTTAATAAATAGATCAGCATGCATCAAAATGCAACATGACATGTCTGTTACTTTTTAACTCTAATTGTGTTAGAATAAATGAAAAGGGAACTTTGAAAGCCACCGAACACGACAAATATGAAAATATTGCAGGCTCGGTTTGATTGAGCATGTTCATGGGCAGTAATGGAAATGCATATTACTGCCCACGCCGCCAAACCCCGGGTCGAGCGCAACTCAATATTTACAAAAATAAACAGTACAATTGTGATCCATCCCAAACGATGGTATGCATATGAAGGTGAACATGGAACCTCCAATGCGGTATTTCCAGATTAATAAAGCTACAGTTTTGATACTGAATATGTTTTTCCAGCATCGTAATAACAACAACATGTGTAAAAATTCCGTACTTGATGACAACATTTTGTATTAGTTATAACTATTTACTTACAATGTAATATAGAGATGGGCGTTTGGCAACTGCTGTTTGTTCAGTTGTTATCAAATAATTCTTACTCTTTTACAGTGTTAAAAATGGACAGGTCTTTGATAAAACATAAAGAGAAGAAAACTCGTATAGATCGCACTTCTGCTACCGAGAGATGTAGTTCAGCAAACAGAGATGCGAAAACTGCGGCGAGTTCTAAGAAACATCTTTCAGCACTTAAAAGACAAAATGACATTGAGGGGGAAAACTTTGCAGGGATTAAAAGATTGAAAGGGAGTAAAAAGTTGAAAGGGAGTCTTCATAGCTCAAATGGTATTTCTTGAAATTCAATGATATTATTATCAAGGAATGAAATTTTCCCGAATTTTCTATAAAACTAAAATTATATATCAAATTTATATCTACTTCATTTTAAGAGAGCTATTTCAGTAATTAATTATACTGTTAATTCAACACTGAATTTTCACAGAAATTCGACGCTGCCGTTGTAGAAACTTGCGTTTCTGGAGTTTTAAAGACCAAAGATCAATCACTTGAATTGAAACAACCTTGATGTCATAAGAAACCTAATGGAATAAATTAATGTAGGAATATAATATTAGTTTTTGATAGCTTACAATTGTGTGCCTCAAATAATTGTCTATACTTGCAAAACCAGTGTTTCTACTAAACGCCTCGGCAATTATTTGAATAAATTAGATAAATGATTTTTTCTGTTCCTTTCATCTGTAGATTATTTTTTAGTTTTTTTTATGGATTTTGTGTAAAATTCTTTTCATGTACGGATTCTGAGACACCAAAAAATTATTTCCATTATTTAGAACTAACTTGAGATTTCAGTTGCTGTTTTTACATTGTGTTGTCATTTTAAATTTGTAACATGACAAACTTCGTAACCGGGGTGCATATATGTATTATGAACACAGCGTCTTGTCTGAAAGTGTTACGTATACGTCGCAACCTAAAAGACTTCTGAAACTGTCTTGAAATCAAACGTGATCAGTAACCTGATTTTTCGCTTGCAACTTGTTCGTAGCGTGAAAGTATCAGTAACAGATTAAAAATTCAAGTATTAGATGCCGGTTTCCTATTAAGATGATTATATTTATATTAAAGAATTATGAATATCTAACTTAGGGAACTAGGTTTGAAAATTTGAAATTTAGGTGTAAATTTTAATTCCTGTGTACTTACTTTTTTGTCGGCGTCACTGCCCCGCTTTGGTTAATGTTTTAGTTTGCGAAAGTGTTAGGTGAATTTTTTTAATAGTACTTCTTAAATTACCTTTTGTTTCAATATTTCGGCCAGCTTTGAGATAGGTGGTTTCAATATCATAGCCCGTATAGATTCAGATATTGTTCAATCACCCCCATGGATATACTTCCTGCATTTTAAATTTTGCCTGTGGCGTTGTCTGTGATATGCAGGATTTATATTCTAAGATCCCCTGTCAAAATCCTATTCTGTTTAGTTCCGCCCATTGTTTTCTTGTTTAGGGCGAACCCATTCTTTTATCTGGGAACCATACGCCGCTGAACATGGAATGGTATTAATCTGAAATACCGCATTTAAGGTTCCATGTCCACCGCCATATGCACACCATCGTTCGTTTGGGATGGTCAAAATTGTACTTTATTGGATTTATTGGATTAAATATTGAGTTGCGCTCAACCCGGGGCTTGGCGGCTTGGGCAGTAATATGCATTTCCATAACTGTCTATGAACAGGCTCAATCAAACCGAGCCTGCAATATTTTCATATTTGTCATGTTCGATGGCTTTCAAAGTTCCCTTTGCTTCTATTATAATGCCGTAGCAAAGGTATTAAACAAATTTAATAAAGAATTGTCGAGTGGCTAACAGCATGGTGGGGAGTTCAACATTTCAAGCTCAGGTCATTGGTCTGTGGGGGTAACCCACTCCAATTACACTTTTTAAAAAAAATTTTCAAACTTGATGGAAAAGCATAAGGTGTACCCCTCCTTCTATTTTGTCATGTTATTTATTTAAAATGTATAAAACATTACACTAACGCTGTACGTACTCCAAAGGTGAGATACATGTAGAATGAAGCTTATCAAATCAATTTCCAACCATCTTTAAGATTTTTTAATGATACTGTTTTACTTGCATACAAGATCACTTTGTGTAATAGAATGCATAAATAGATCAGCATGCATCAAAATGCAACATGACATGTATGTCTCTTTTGAACTTTAATTGTGTAAGAAACAGTTAGAGCTACAGTTTTGTTCAGCATCGTTAATACAATGGCACGTGTAAACACTCCGTATTGGGTGATAGAATTTTATATTAGTTATAACTATTAACCTAATATAAAGATGGGTGTCTGGCACCTGCTGTTTGTTCTTTTGTTATCAAATAATTCTTATTTATTTACAGTGTTAAAAATGAACAGATCTTTGATAAGACATAAAAAGAAGAAAACTCGTATAGATAACACTACTGCTACCAAGAGATGTAGTTCAGCAAACAGAGATGCGGAAACTGCGGGAAGTTCTAAGAAAGATCCTTCAACATTAAAAAGACAGAAGGAGGATGACTTTGATGTGGGTAAAATGTTGAAAGGGAGTAACAGGTTGAAAGAAACAGATGGGAGTAGTAATCAGGTTTAATCAAGCACCTTTATTAGCCATCATTCTTAGTGATAATTTGTATCATTATTTATTAAGTGATCAAAAGTAATGAACTAATTATGCTTAGTAGTAACATCATTAGCATCATTAGCAAAGGAAGTTGACATTAAGTTACCATTATTTTCATATCTTAAAGTACCATGATTCATAACATAGCATTATTTGACAAAAAGTAGTGCATTATCAATTTATAACCATTAACCCCAACCATGTATTTAATTTTAAGGAGTAAATGGTTTTCAGGATATTGAAGAAATAAATTAGTGTTTATGGTGTTTGTCTTGTGTAAACTCTACGACGTAAATCAGAAGTTTATTTGACTTTTTTGGCAGGAAATACCAACCGTCCAATGCAGCACTTGAAACTTTCCTTCTCTTTCAATACTGGTATTTGCTACATTTAAATTGTCGAAATACTTAAAAGGTTTAAAAAGTTTCGTTTAAACTTACACTCACAAACATGTGATTTAAATAATGAAAAAAAAAGAATTAACCTTAAACTTGCATTTCAGGATTTTAGCTTTGACGACGATTATTTGATCATTATTACCTACATCATTTCCAACATACTAACAAATCTACTACATATATGTTCGTAGTTAAGCGAATTTTAAAGCTACTTATATATGTCAAATATTAAGTTGCGCTCAAACTGCGGTAAGGCGGCGTGAACAGTAATAATTATGCACTCCCATTTCTGCTAATGAACAGATTCAATCAAACCGAGCCTGGAATATTTTGATATTTTTCGAGTTCGGTGGTTTTAAAGTTTTTATTTTAATCTATTAACATGCTCTTCTGTAAATAGTTTTGGAATGTGTGCCCACCCTTTTTATGCCCCCTCAAGGTGGGAGGCATATAGAGTTGCACTCGTCCGTCCGTCCGTCTGTCCGTCCTTACGTACGTCCCCAAATCTTGTGGCATCAACTCCTCCTAAATTATAAGGCGGAATTCTTTTAAACTTACAAAGATGATCAAGCAGGATGTGTAGATGATCGAAAAGTAAGCAATATTTCCTGCGACCATTTTGACCAGAGTTATGGCCCTTTGTCATTTCAAAGTTTGTTGCAGCAGTGGGGGCATCAGTGTCCAAGGACACATTCTAGTTTAAATAAAACTTGTGTTAAGTTATATATGAAGCTGGTTGTAGCCAAGATCCTTATTATTTAATCCTTATTTCAAGGCTACACTGGAATTTAAACACAACACAAATATATCCATTTTTATTACTTTAATTCCCAAGACGAATCAGATACAACATCCAGATTTATTTAATTTAATTTTAATTTTAATACAAATTTTACTCTTATTTTCACTACAAAAGAAGAAGAAGCCTATACTAAATATCAAACTACCCCTTATATACCAAATTTTCCCGCCAAAAGTAATAAATTGCATGATTTTCGTGCATAAATGAAATAACAAACTCCGAATGAGCAAGTCATCCAAAGGAGCAAGAACTCCGAAGGAGCAAGAAACAGACACCGTATTTATATTAATAACAAACATCGCAAACTTTGCGACACTCCCGACAACAAAAAGAAATGGTTTTTACAGAATGATTACATTACTTGTTGAAATAATCTTGACACAGTTATTTATTCATTTTCAGTTTCTACAATGTTTTTAGTGATTTTCAGTTTATTATAACATTTATTATACAACAGTTCAATAGCCAGGGTATGACCAATAGTCAACATAACTTTCAATGCTGTCCACGATTTCTTCATCATTAACGTATCTTACTTTTCGAATAAAATTTAAAGTTATGCACTGTGTTTCTTTATTGTCATCACTAATCGCCAAACAGGTATCATAAACTGATGGCTCTTCATCGACATCTGCTCTGACGTTATCTCAATTCGTTGTACTGTCGTCATCTGTAAGTACATAGCTTTCTGCAGTTTGTGGCGAATTGCTCTCTGAAACAGCGCCGTGATCCACGGAATAACTGTCAGCATCACTTATATCACTGTAATCGAATATGTTAGTGTCAGAAAATTGACGATCGGGTTCACCACTCTTAACAGATTCTGTAATGTTAATGCAGTAATTCACTTCTTTATCATTTATGTTGTCACATAAAACAACGTCTGCATCACCGCTTACGTCACATACAACAACGTCTTCATCACCGTTTACGTCACATACAACAACGTCTTCATCACCGTTTACGTCACATGCAACAACGTCTTCATCACCGTTTACGTCACATGCAACAACGTCTTCATCACCGTTTACGTCACATGCAACAACGTCAGCATCACCTAATTGATTAATGTCAAAATCACATATTTTTTCATTAATGTCATTTTCATCAATAGGCTTTCCAAATTGTAACAAATCCAATATCGTGTCATCATCGCTAACCTCCTCGTATTCCTGGTTATCTTTGCGCACATAATCACCTCTTTTAGCTGTAACAGCTAATTCCTTCGCTCATAGCTATTTTCTCGCCATTTTCACGTAACGAGGTTTCTACACTAATTTTCTCTTCTTTCACTTCATCCTTGTATTTCTGGTTCGAATTCTCGTCCAATGTGAAATTAAACGATGGCCACTCTTTGCTTGGTTGACATAACCACTCCGGTCCATGCCACCACAAGTTAGTTTTAATGAGTTTATTCAAAGTTGTTCCCCTTGAAGCTAAATCAGCTACATTTTCCTTTGTTGGTATATACTCATACTTAATTTCTGAGTTTTCTTTAATCTCGGATACTCTGTTTTTTACAAACACGGACAGATTTTTCTTTGAATCTATCCAGCTCAAAACACATTTGGAGTCTGACCGCAAGTACATATTTGCTAAAAGCACTCTTAATTGATTTTTAACAAGTTGAAGGCACCTGACGCCAATAACTACAGCTAAAAGCTCTAAGCGTGGAATGGACATTTTACTGGAGCGAGGCGTGTCTTTGTAAATGCTAAATTTACCGTTATCACTTCATCTTGGTTTATACGTAGGTATATAAATGTGGAATAAGCCAAGCCGACGCATCACAGAAACAACATAATGTGTAGGTTGTTGGCACTGCCTTTAAAGTTGGCACGAAGAAATATCTTGATAGTGCTACTTTACTGATTTCATTGAAGTCAGCCACCATACCTGACCACTTCTCTATATCTTCATTTTCTAGTTGGTCGTCCCAATCCAGACGTTTCATCCACAACGACTGTAGAAGCACTTTGCCCCGAAGAAGCACTGGTGACAGCAGACCAAGCGGATCGAAGACAGAAACTAGTGTTTTTAACACATCACGTTTTGTCATCTCAGGTTTATCAAGAATAGGCTTTGGTGCTTTAAGTCTTATAGTGTCTTCATTTACATCCCAATGATGACCAAGAACCTTCACAACTTCATCATTAGCTCTGTCATCGGAGGGAATAAATTCGTTTACGGCTTTGTCATTTGTTATCCACTCCCGAAGATTCATCGATGCCTCTTGAAGCATTGATTTCGACTTTTTGTATAGCTCCATGGCTTCCGCGATATTTGAAGCACCTGTAATTAGGTTATCAACGTAGATATCTTTTCTTATTTTGGTTGCAACATCACTATTGTACATACTCAAATGGTGGTCTATTGTGGCACCCAGAAGAAACGGACTCGATATAACCCCAAAGGGTACACGGCAAAAACGATATTCTTCTACATTACCCTCGTCTACAGAAGGTTTAGTACAATCTTTCAACCACATGAAGCGTGTTACATCCCGTTGATCAGACTGAAGGCCGATTTGTAGAAATGCCTTCTCTATATCAGCTACCATTGCTATCGGGCTCATTCTGAATCTTAGCAACATGCCGCATAGATCTTGAATCATGACAGGTCCTCTATACAAACATTGGTTTAAACTTTTATTTTCTGTCCTTGTCTTTGCAGAATCATCATAGACAACACGTAATTTAGTTGTTGTCTTCTGTGGCGTAACCACGGCATGATGAGGTAGATAATGCACTACTCCGTCTGGTTTTGATCTTTCTGCCTTTTCGATTATGCCTTCTCTTAACTGCTCTTTTATGACTGAATCATATTTTTCCATGAGACTTGGTTTATTTTTTAATTTTGACACACAACTTTGTAAACGCCCTAGCGCCAACTTTCTGTTATCAGGTAAATAAGGTAATTCGTTGATCCATGGCCAAGTCACCTGATACCGACCATTTTCGAATTTCACAGTCTCCCGAAATTGGCTCATCGCGATATCATCACCACTGTTGCTGAATTTATTCAAGATTCCAATTGACTCTAATTGCCAGAAGTCTTCTAAATTCGGCTTGGTCGACAAAACACTACCAATACTTGAAATCATTGATGTGTTCATTATTTCAACCCTTGTGTGAAAATTAACATACACGGCTCATTGTGGGTTTCACAATCACTTGTACGGCCTGAAAGAATCCAACCAAATTTTGAGCCAAGCAAGAATAGACCTGGTTGTATCGCTAGCTTCTGACAGAGAATAAAATCGAGGTAGTAATCATTACCTATCAACATTTCGATTGATGATGACTCTTTATCTGTTGGTAGTGTATCCGCTTAATCAACACTTTCCAGAATGTGTTTCACTTGTTCTTTTTTCAATGCTTTTACTGGGCGACGATGAAGTGCACCACTTATTGTCGGAACGATGTTGACAGTAATGGTAGTAAACTGTCTATTCTTTAACATAACGTTAAGGTTTGCATATTTTGTTTTTATTGTTTGCGAACTATTACTTCCAAAAGTAACTAGCTTTTTTTCTTGTTCACCAATGGCTGTCAACTCGATCTCATTTGCCAGCTTTTCCGTTATGTAGGTTCGATGTGAACCTGAATCCAGTAGAATTCTAGCTTGTTTGTTGTTTTTCTTATCAGGATTTTTTATTTTTGTTGAAACAGTTTGCATTAACACCGTTTCACTCGAAGACATAAGCACACTTTCTTCTGGAGTGTCTTTTTCAATCTCTATATCACTGACCAAGTGTGCAATATCTCCTTTCAGATGAAATTTCTGAGGACATAAACTGCGATGATGCTTGTTTATTTCACCACAATACACACATATTTTGCTTCTTTTGCAATTACGAGCTCGGTGTCCTACTTTCAAACACTTATAACAACTATCCTTTAGTTGTTCTTTCCGTTCAGTTATAGATCTGTACTTGCTACACTGATCACTCCAGTGTTTCTGTTTACAGTAACGGCATTTATTTACATAATCTTCAGACTGAGGCTGTTGTTCTGATTTCTGCTTGGCTAGAGTCGGTAGTGCGTGTGTAGAGTTTGTTGGTCCTTTGTGTGGCTCTCGTTTATTTGTTGTATCTTTATTTCCAGATGGTAATTTTGCAGAACTAGATTCATGTCCCTTATTACTGGCATTACCCTGTTTTTCAGCTCTTTCTCTTGCCATAACGTATTCTTTCAAGCTTTCACGTAGACCTTCTATACTCCACTTTTTGTCAGCACCCTTTTTCAACTCTAATTGTATCAGCACATGTTCAGACAACTTGGCTCTCACCATGGATACAAACACATCTTGGTTTGTATTTTGTCCAAGAATCTCTAGACTACGAAGGTGTCTCTAAACATTATCGAGGAATGATCTCAACTGCCTTGTATCATTTTTGACTGGTTGTAAGTTGATCAGTTGGTTATAGTGAACATCTATAACTTCTTGCTTATCACCAAATCTTTCCTTCAGTATATCAATAGCTAAGCGGTAATTCCCATCTGAAAGCATCAAGCCTGAAATTGCACTTTTAGCTTCACCATGCAATTTACTTTTTAAGTAATTGAACTTTTCACTGTCGGAAAGAATCTTGTTGTCATGAACAGAACACTTAAACGAATCCCAGAATTCTATCCATTTGGTCTTATCCCCGTCATATGAAATCAAATCCAGCTTTGGCAGTTTTACAGAAGACACTTTAGCACTTTTAGTTTGAGCCTTTAGTATTGTTTCTTGATGTTGTATCTGAAGCTCCATGAGCTTATGCATGTCTTGTTGCAACATCATCATTGGATTATCTCCACTTGGGGCAGTATCCTTACGTTGTTCCTTGAAACTAAGTAACATTTCTCTGTGATGTTTTAACTTCATAAAACAATTGATAGCCTCTTCGCATAAGGTACTATCCTCTTCAGTTATTTTTTCTATAAATTCATCATCATCTTCTCCAATGGCGGAAGCCAATTTCTCACTTTGGTTTTCTAATTTCTCGCTATACAGTTTTAATGTATCACAACACATACCTGTTGTAGCTAGTGCACTTTCAATCGTGTCGATCTCCTTATCGCAAAGAAGTATCCTCTTTCTCTCATCTATTTTCCTTTCGAGTATATTTCTATACCTCGTCCGTACACCTTTCAAGTGAGGAACACTACTCATGATGAAATAAATCCCTCAATGAATGCACAAAATATTTTATACGAAATAAATGCTCCAATATCACAGCACTGTAATATCCGTCACAACACTCGATTTTGCTTTGTTTTCAATTTCTATTCTATATCCGGTTCGCGGGACCAAACAATGTAGCCAAGATCCTTATTATTTAATCCTTATTTCAAGGCTACACTGGAATTTAAACACAACACAAATATATCCATTTTTATTACTTTAATTCCCAAGACGAATCAGATACAACATCCAGATTTATTTAATTTAATTTTAATTTTAATACAAATTTTACTCTTATTTTCACTACAAAAGAAGAAGAAGCCTATACTAAATATCAAACTACCCCTTATATACCAAATTTTCCCGCCAAAAGTAATAAATTGCATGATTTTCGTGCATAAATGAAATAACAAACTCCGAATGAGCAAGTCATCCAAAGGAGCAAGAACTCCGAAGGAGCAAGAAACAGACACCGTATTTATATTAATAACAAACATCGCAAACTTTGCGACACTCCCGACAACAAAAAGAAATGGTTTTTACAGAATGATTACATTACTTGTTGAAATAATCTTGACACAGTTATTTATTCATTTTCAGTTTCTACAATGTTTTTAGTGATTTTCAGTTTATTATAACATTTATTATACAACAGTTCAATAGCCAGGGTATGACCAATAGTCAACATAACTTTCAATGCTGTCCACGATTTCTTCATCATTAACGTATCTTACTTTTCGAATAAAATTTAAAGTTATGCACTGTGTTTCTTTATTGTCATCACTAATCGCCAAACAGGTATCATAAACTGATGGCTCTTCATCGACATCTGCTCTGACGTTATCTCAATTCGTTGTACTGTCGTCATCTGTAAGTACATAGCTTTCTGCAGTTTGTGGCGAATTGCTCTCTGAAACAGCGCCGTGATCCACGGAATAACTGTCAGCATCACTTATATCACTGTAATCGAATATGTTAGTGTCAGAAAATTGACGATCGGGTTCACCACTCTTAACAGATTCTGTAATGTTAATGCAGTAATTCACTTCTTTATCATTTATGTTGTCACATAAAACAACGTCTTCATCACCGTTTACGTCACATACAACAACGTCTTCATCACCGTTTACGTCACATGCAACAACGTCTTCATCACCGTTTACGTCACATGCAACAACGTCTTCATCACCGTTTACGTCACATGCAACAACGTCAGCATCACCTAATTGATTAATGTCAAAATCACATATTTTTTCATTAATGTCATTTTCATCAATAGGCTTTCCAAATTGTAACAAATCCAATATCGTGTCATCATCGCTAACCTCCTCGTATTCCTGGTTATCTTTGCGCACATAATCACCTCTTTTAGCTGTAACAGCTAATTCCTTCGCTCATAGCTATTTTCTCGCCATTTTCACGTAACGAGGTTTCTACACTAATTTTCTCTTCTTTCACTTCATCCTTGTATTTCTGGTTCGAATTCTCGTCCAATGTGAAATTAAACGATTGCCACTCTTTGCTTGGTTGACATAACCACTCCGGTCCATGCCACCACAAGTTAGTTTTAATGAGTTTATTCAAAGTTGTTCCCCTTGAAGCTAAATCAGCTACATTTTCCTTTGTTGGTATATACTCATACTTAATTTCTGAGTTTTCTTTAATCTCGGATACTCTGTTTTTTACAAACACGGACAGATTTTTCTTTGAATCTATCCAGCTCAAAACACATTTGGAGTCTGACCACAAGTACATATTTGCTAAAAGCACTCTTAATTGATTTTTAACAAGTTGAAGGCACCTGACGCCAATAACTACAGCTAAAAGCTCTAAGCGTGGAATGGACATTTTACTGGAGCGAGGCGTGTCTTTGTAAATGCTAAATTTACCGTTATCACTTCATCTTGGTTTATACGTAGGTATATAAATGTGGAATAAGCCAAGCCGACGCATCACAGAAACAACATAATGTGTAGGTTGTTGGCACTGCCTTTAAAGTTGGCACGAAGAAATATCTTGATAGTGCTACTTTACTGATTTCATTGAAGTCAGCCACCATACCTGACCACTTCTCTATATCTTCATTTTCTAGTTGGTCGTCCCAATCCAGACGTTTCATCCACAACGACTGTAGAAGCACTTTGCCCCGAAGAAGCACTGGTGACAGCAGACCAAGCGGATCGAAGACAGAAACTAGTGTTTTTAACACATCACGTTTTGTCATCTCAGGTTTATCAAGAATAGGCTTTGGTGCTTTAAG
The DNA here is from genome assembly GCA_038501625.1 of Corbicula japonica. Taxonomy (NCBI): domain Eukaryota; kingdom Metazoa; phylum Mollusca; class Bivalvia; order Venerida; family Cyrenidae; genus Corbicula; species Corbicula japonica. The sequence continues at coordinate 53,577 of JAZAYU010001139.1, read as the reverse complement.
TCTTATAGTGTCTTCATTTACATCCCAATGATGACCAAGAACCTTCACAACTTCATCATTAGCTCTGTCATCGGAGGGAATAAATTCGTTTACGGCTTTGTCATTTGTTATCCACTCCCGAAGATTCATCGATGCCTCTTGAAGCATTGATTTCGACTTTTTGTATAGCTCCATGGCTTCCGCGATATTTGAAGCACCTGTAATTAGGTTATCAACGTAGATATCTTTTCTTATTTTGGTTGCAACATCACTATTGTACATACTCAAATGGTGGTCTATTGTGGCACCCAGAAGAAACGGACTCGATATAACCCCAAAGGGTACACGGCAAAAACGATATTCTTCTACATTACCCTCGTCTACAGAAGGTTTAGTACAATCTTTCAACCACATGAAGCGTGTTACATCCCGTTGATCAGACTGAAGGCCGATTTGTAGAAATGCCTTCTCTATATCAGCTACCATTGCTATCGGGCTCATTCTGAATCTTAGCAACATGCCGCATAGATCTTGAATCATGACAGGTCCTCTATACAAACATTGGTTTAAACTTTTATTTTCTGTCCTTGTCTTTGCAGAATCATCATAGACAACACGTAATTTAGTTGTTGTCTTCTGTGGCGTAACCACGGCATGATGAGGTAGATAATGCACTACTCCGTCTGGTTTTGATCTTTCTGCCTTTTCGATTATGCCTTCTCTTAACTGCTCTTTTATGACTGAATCATATTTTTCCATGAGACTTGGTTTATTTTTTAATTTTGACACACAACTTTGTAAACGCCCTAGCGCCAACTTTCTGTTATCAGGTAAATAAGGTAATTCGTTGATCCATGGCCAAGTCACCTGATACCGACCATTTTCGAATTTCACAGTCTCCCGAAATTGGCTCATCGCGATATCATCACCACTGTTGCTGAATTTATTCAAGATTCCAATTGACTCTAATTGCCAGAAGTCTTCTAAATTCGGCTTGGTCGACAAAACACTACCAATACTTGAAATCATTGATGTGTTCATTATTTCAACCCTTGTGTGAAAATTAACATACACGGCTCATTGTGGGTTTCACAATCACTTGTACGGCCTGAAAGAATCCAACCAAATTTTGAGCCAAGCAAGAATAGACCTGGTTGTATCGCTAGCTTCTGACAGAGAATAAAATCGAGGTAGTAATCATTACCTATCAACATTTCGATTGATGATGACTCTTTATCTGTTGGTAGTGTATCCGCTTAATCAACACTTTCCAGAATGTGTTTCACTTGTTCTTTTTTCAATGCTTTTACTGGGCGACGATGAAGTGCACCACTTATTGTCGGAACGATGTTGACAGTAATGGTAGTAAACTGTCTATTCTTTAACATAACGTTAAGGTTTGCATATTTTGTTTTTATTGTTTGCGAACTATTACTTCCAAAAGTAACTAGCTTTTTTTCTTGTTCACCAATGGCTGTCAACTCGATCTCATTTGCCAGCTTTTCCGTTATGTAGGTTCGATGTGAACCTGAATCCAGTAGAATTCTAGCTTGTTTGTTGTTTTTCTTATCAGGATTTTTTATTTTTGTTGAAACAGTTTGCATTAACACCGTTTCACTCGAAGACATAAGCACACTTTCTTCTGGAGTGTCTTTTTCAATCTCTATATCACTGACCAAGTGTGCAATATCTCCTTTCAGATGAAATTTCTGAGGACATAAACTGCGATGATGCTTGTTTATTTCACCACAATACACACATATTTTGCTTCTTTTGCAATTACGAGCTCGGTGTCCTACTTTCAAACACTTATAACAACTATCCTTTAGTTGTTCTTTCCGTTCAGTTATAGATCTGTACTTGCTACACTGATCACTCCAGTGTTTCTGTTTACAGTAACGGCATTTATTTACATAATCTTCAGACTGAGGCTGTTGTTCTGATTTCTGCTTGGCTAGAGTCGGTAGTGCGTGTGTAGAGTTTGTTGGTCCTTTGTGTGGCTCTCGTTTATTTGTTGTATCTTTATTTCCAGATGGTAATTTTGCAGAACTAGATTCATGTCCCTTATTACTGGCATTACCCTGTTTTTCAGCTCTTTCTCTTGCCATAACGTATTCTTTCAAGCTTTCACGTAGACCTTCTATACTCCACTTTTTGTCAGCACCCTTTTTCAACTCTAATTGTATCAGCACATGTTCAGACAACTTGGCTCTCACCATGGATACAAACACATCTTGGTTTGTATTTTGTCCAAGAATCTCTAGACTACGAAGGTGTCTCTAAACATTATCGAGGAATGATCTCAACTGCCTTGTATCATTTTTGACTGGTTGTAAGTTGATCAGTTGGTTATAGTGAACATCTATAACTTCTTGCTTATCACCAAATCTTTCCTTCAGTATATCAATAGCTAAGCGGTTATTCCCATCTGAAAGCATCAAGCCTGAAATTGCACTTTTAGCTTCACCATGCAATTTACTTTTTAAGTAATTGAACTTTTCACTGTCGGAAAGAATCTTGTTGTCATGAACAGAACACTTAAACGAATCCCAGAATTCTATCCATTTGGTCTTATCCCCGTCATATGAAATCAAATCCAGCTTTGGCAGTTTTACAGAAGACACTTTAGCACTTTTAGTTTGAGCCTTTAGTATTGTTTCTTGATGTTGTATCTGAAGCTCCATGAGCTTATGCATGTCTTGTTGCAACATCATCATTGGATTATCTCCACTTGGGGCAGTATCCTTACGTTGTTCCTTGAAACTAAGTAACATTTCTCTGTGATGTTTTAACTTCATAAAACAATTGATAGCCTCTTCGCATAAGGTACTATCCTCTTCAGTTATTTTTTCTATAAATTCATCATCATCTTCTCCAATGGCGGAAGCCAATTTCTCACTTTGGTTTTCTAATTTCTCGCTATACAGTTTTAATGTATCACAACACATACCTGTTGTAGCTAGTGCACTTTCAATCGTGTCGATCTCCTTATCGCAAAGAAGTATCCTCTTTCTCTCATCTATTTTCCTTTCGAGTATATTTCTATACCTCGTCCGTACACCTTTCAAGTGAGGAACACTACTCATGATGAAATAAATCCCTCAATGAATGCACAAAATATTTTATACGAAATAAATGCTCCAATATCACAGCACTGTAATATCCGTCACAACACTCGATTTTGCTTTGTTTTCAATTTCTATTCTATATCCGGTTCGCGGGACCAAACAATGTAGCCAAGATCCTTATTATTTAATCCTTATTTCAAGGCTACACTGGAATTTAAACACAACACAAATATATCCATTTTTATTACTTTAACTCCCAAGACGAATCAGATACAACATCCAGATTTATTTAATTTAATTTTAATTTTAATACAAATTTTACTCTTATTTTCACTACTAAAGAAGAAGAAGCCTATACTAAATATCAAACTACCCCTTATATACCAAATTTTCCCGCCAAAAGTAATAAATTGCATGATTTTCGTGCATAAATGAAATAACAAACTCCGAAGGAGCAAGACCTCCAAAGGAGCAAGAACTCCGAAGGAGCAAGAAAACAGTCACCGTATTTATAATAATAACGACATCGCAAACTTTGCGACACTGGTCGATAACTTATAACTATGGGAATGATATAAAACTTAAAGTAATTACTTCCCCTTCAACCTTCTTTATTTCCAGCAATAACTCACAAAATTATTTTCGCATTTATGTCTCTTTTTCACTTCGGCTTTCTTAAAAATACTTCTGCAGTTCTCTTACTCCAGAGATTTATACACCATGTAAAATAAATGTGCAACTCCCATGATCTACTTTATTTCAAAGAAATGCCTTTGCTGTCACAGCTATGCCTTTTTCTCATATTTTCCTTTAAAAGAACATCTAATTAGGTATTTCGAAAAAGTTTTTGAAACTACTGGCAAAAATTTATTTTGGTCTATAAAAAATTCAAATGACGTTTTGAAGAAACTGAAATCAAATAGTTTTCAGGCGTTCTGTTTGTCTACATATGATTTTTCCACCTTCTATACTTCTCTCCCTCATAATTTAATAAGAGACAAGCTAACCAGCCTCATTGAAAAAACTTGCTAGAGAAAATGAAACATTTATCGCTTGTAATGAACACAGGGCATTCTTTACAGATGGTTCTTGTGATAATTATACTTCATGACCTTTCAAGACCTTATCCAGGCGCTCACATTTTTATTGGATAATATTTATTTGAGATTTGGTACCTCTATTTATAAACAACTAATAAGCATTCCAATGGGTACTAATTGTGCATCTCTTGTTGCTGATCTGTTTTTATACTGTTATGAAAGAGATTGTATGTTATCTCTTTCTACCGAACATCAAAATGATATTATTACAGCTTTTAACAACACCTCGAGGTACCTTGATGATTTATTTAATATAGATAATAACCATTTTCCATCACTGGTTAATAAGATTTATCATAAAGAACTACAGCTTAATAAAGCGAACACTTCAGAAAAGCAAGAAAACTTTCTTGATTTATATCTGTCCATTGAAAATGGTTACGTCACTACTAAAATTTATGATAAAAGAGATGATTTTAATTTTAATATAGTAAATTTTCCGTTTTTAGACGGCGATGTTCCTCGTGCAACATCTTACGGGGTTTATATCTCACAGCTTGTTCGCTTTTCAAGAGCTTGCAACGATGTGAATGATTTAAATGAACGTAAACTTTGCATTACAGAAAAACTTTTAAAACAGGGTTATCGGTACCACAAATTACGGAAAACCTTTTGCAAGTTTTATCGCCGATATCCAGATCTAATTCATAAATACAAATGTACAGGTGCAGTTTAAAATCACTTTTGCAACAAGGAATTTCGCAGCCAGTTTTTTATGGAGATTTAATTTATAAACTTAAGAAGATAAAAGGCGATGTTAATTTCTGCCGGTTATTCGTAAAAACCATCTGTAAATTTAAAAAGAAAGGTTACCAACATGATATTTTACATCGCTCTGCAGGCCCGGTGATTAACCCATCTACAGTTGATCATTATGCTTACCTCTTTGGTTGCACGACGGTGGCAGGGGTTTAAGAGTTTATGAAGGTTTATGGGGAAATCTTTTCTTAAAAGAACCTAGAAGCTCGATTTGTTTCTTTTATCCCTGTCATCGTGTTCTTGCTGATTTTACTCCAGGTGCTCTGGTCTCGGTAAGATCAGTGAGTACCCGCCCTTTGGCTTTGCAATGCTATTAAATTCTTATGTTTATATGTTTGTGTGCTTTTGCATGCAACATTGTTGAGCTGATGGATGGGTTGGAGTTATTTCACCAAGACAATTTGTACTTGTTTTGTAATACGAGAACCTGTTGGGGCAAGTGTGAGGTTGGTGCACCCTAGAACCTGGTTTAAACCCCCAGTGGCATTTTGTTTTGCCTCTGACCGTTCCAAGGCGGTAACCCCTCTGGTTCTCATTTTCGTTATTTGTTTGTGGCGTCCATTTTGAAACTGATTATTGTAATACCATGCTCTCTTTTCCTCTCTTCTTTTTGGCTGTGTGGGGAGGCTGTGTATGCTGGATGTGGCCGTTCCTGGTATGCATATTTCATTTTTTTTAAAGGTTTATGCATTCTTCCCATATCTTTGTATTTCCAAATTCATCAACCACCGTAATACATATATACATTGTATCCCTTTATTTTTAACAAGACCTCTTACTCGACCAAATATATTTTGAATTTCTTAACATTGGTACATTTACTTACCAATTTGAACAAATCAAGGGGATTCCCTTCACATATTTAATAATGTTTTATTGTAATGATTTACAAAACAAAAAACATGTTACTGTTATAACCCTTTTATACTTGCCTCGGTGAATTACGAATCATAACAACAACAACAACAACAATAACAATGAATTTTTAATATATTGTTACATAAAAAGCACATTATCATACATGCATTGTGATTTTCGTATTTTATTCCTTACATTTGTGCACAAGAATTTACTCGTATGTCAGTTATCACCATTCTATATAGCTGCCTCCAAATGCATTAAACTAGCAACTTCAGATAGCCGTAGTTTAGTTATTTATGGCACAAAATTCTTTCATTGATGTTAAAATTGAAATAAGAGCTTTGCATCTATTTATTTTCTAATTGTATGGAATTCCCCTCAAACTGATTGGCTCGATACTTGAAATTATTGTTATTTTTCTTTATTGACTTGTACACTCAATCCCCATTTTAACTTGGTAGTTCAGCAATAGCTATGGTACATTTAATAAAAAAATGTTCAACTATAGATATTTAAATGAATATAATTTCTTATTTTATAGACAAAACACACTTTTAAAACAAGATATGATGAGTATGGCTACCGATGTCAAGCCTGTGATTGCCCACTTCACATCACAACTGATGACATAGATGAAATCGCAGTTCATAATACTCTTATGGATATGGAGGACCATTTTTACCCCCTTACGACATGTAGTCCGATCACAGTTAATATCTATGTTGGAGTCTGGTGTAAAAACCCTAAATGTGATAAAATAATGCATGTCGTGGTCTTCGTGCGTGCAAGACCGATATTTGAGGACGAAAATGAAATAACTACAGACAGACCACCTAAACTTGTTTATTATGATATCGAGAAATTTCACCTGCTACCATCTGGAAGTGAAGCTGATGATGCAATATATAATCCTGACATCTTCTCTGACTTTGACGTGGAACTAGACTTTGACGATGAACCATACATAGAATGGGACATACCAAGCACAAAGAAACCAAGTAAACTGAAACTAAGAATAGTTTGCAAAACAAGAATGAAACGTGGTTATTGTTACATGGGATTGGACGAGGATAAACAACGGTTCCTAAGGCCAATATTTAATACGAAACCCGGAGCCTGTTGTTGGTCGAAATCGAGCAGTTTTGAAGTAGGATCGTTGGTGTCATTTGAAGTATTACATGATCCCTTAAGCCAGACAGAGGCCGACTTTAAAACGCCTTTCCCACATAGAAATGAAGACATGCTAGTTGAGAAGGACCGTGTTGTTGTCGTCAGTGAAAATTCTAAATGGTCACCAAAGTCTCTACTTCCGCGAGCCAAAACAATCATACAAGATATTTTTCCTATGCAGTTGGTAAGAGAAAACAAGTATATATTAGAAAATAAAAGATGTCCGTCGGTAGGTGTGTACTTAACAAAAGAGAATAATGTACGTGTTTCTAAAAATAAAAAACGAGTGCGTGTAGACAGCGGAAGTACTCGTTATGATTGGCCTTTGACAGCTTTCAAATGGGACGAGTTGCAACCTGCAGGAAATAGAAATTGTATTGTTATACTGGGTTTGTCACGTCCGTTCAAGGGTTACAGAAATGATTTTGATCCACCAAGATGTTATATTTTGGTAATAGGTATCCACGTTTTGGGCAAGTGAGACTGCTTTTCTGCACACGTCATATTCTAAGCAGACTCTGAACATAATTTAATGATGTCAATTCAAGCATTATGTATGATTAAGTATTCTTGAAGATAAAGAAATACATTAATCCTTAGAATGTTTACCTATACGAAGTCTTTATCATGAACTTGAAGCCGGTAACAGGATTTACAGAAAGCAAAACAAACAAATTGTAACCAAGTGAGAATAACCAAAATTATCTTTCTAAACGTATTATTCTTTGTTATTAATGATATTTGTTATGTCATTTAAACAATTTTTACTTTCAAAGAGGGAAAATATTATTGTAACTTTATTTTTACCAATATTACATGTGTCATACAAATAACAAATATATTTCTTTTTTCTGCATTGTTTACTTGGTGTTAAATCTTTGATGATTTTCCATTTCTAAAATAGTTTTCTTAATTAAAATTTTATTATCGAAATCGAGGAAAAAAATAACCATTACTGGATTTTCTGTTTTCATTAGTAACTAACATTCGTGGAGTTAAGAAAAATTGGTTTTGGAATAATTAATGTTCCCTATATTACTTGATTTTATTGTTTTATTGTTTCCTAGTACTAACCAAAAGTCACAGTTTGCTGATCTGTTAAGTTTGCAGTGTTTCCCTTTTGAATCAATTTCTGTCAAAAATTATATCATTGTCAAATTCTTTGTAATATTTCTCGATTATTATTACATGACCTTACAACACATCACAGTTCTCCCCTACATGTTTCATATAAGCATCTGTGAACCGAATATTTCTATTGATGTCATAAATATAAAAGCCTTATCTGAACTTTATAATTGAGGCACGCCACGGGAAAAGGTACCTTCGGGCAGTTGACGTCAATCCTTGAAACGACGTCATAAAGTTGAGCAGACGACATTAATTATTATGCAATATGCTGTAAAAATACCATTTTATTGTCAATGTGTAACAAAATCACTGTTTTGTTATGAGAAAATTATAGAAATTTGATAGTTCTTTCTAAATAGAGTAACAACAAAAATGACACAAAAAATGACCGAACGTACCTTTTCCCGTGGCGCGCCCCAATTAGTGATGTGCCGATGATCGAAAAACATCGAGAACCTCCCGATGCCGAAAATCGATGTCATTCTCTCATAATCGATTTAAACCGATGTATACCCGTGGGTGTAAAATACTACACATTTTAACATGTCTTTGTCAATATTTGTACAAGTCATGATTGAAATTAATTGGTAGGGCCTTTTAGGCATGAAGTGCTATCGACACCGTATTTTGGGGTGTGTATTCTCTGTTCAGCATTGTTCATTCATTTTAATTAGTGCTTATGAAATAATAACAAGCGAAATGTTTTATTTTTTGTTCTTAGAAATCAAACCTTTTTACATGTAGAAAGTATCACCAAACACACAATAATTATGGATATTATGTAAGCAACTTATTAGAAACCATTTGTTTATGTTTCACAAATATGGTTTATAAACCGATTATAATCGGTGAAATCACATCGGAAGTGGCAACAGATTCCAACTGATGATCGATTGTGATTTGCAACCGATATCCCAACACTATTTATAATACTGTCCAACATGTCCAATGCGACCTATTTTCCGCAAGAAATGGTACCTTGACCGGCTTTCTTGCGCAATAATTCCAAAGCACCTCGTGTGATTTGACAGGTAAACAATCTTGGCAATATAGACAGGCTAATATTACTTTTGTTCCACTATCCATCATTAAACTCCCATCAAAACTGACATTTACTTACTGCTTCAGACCTACTCTGTACAAAATGTCATTTAATCAGTAATCTTTATTCAGTTTTTAATCAGTATTTATCCCCAAAAAGGGGAACCCTACCGTGCGAGTACTTTCTTATTGTGGTAAAGCGAAGGGCAAAAACTGCGATCTGGGGCCATATAAGCCAAGGTCGTATCAGCGATTATCCTCTAAGGTCAAGTATTGAAATTGATATGTAGCCACTTGAAATCAGGTTGGTACTGAGTCACTTTTCGCCAGACCGCGATATTGAAATGAAGCTATAGACTATTTACACTTTTATGTTTAAATTTGGAAAAAATTCTACAAATATCATAGTCTGGTAGCCGATGTTAAATAGAAATTATGTTCAGATGTGGTTTTATTGAACTGTCCGTTGGTTCTCAATGTGACACGCAGAAGTGACATGAAATTTTACACACTTACATAACAGTGCAGTAGTCATGACTCTAACATGTAACCTTACTGTGGCTGCTTTATTTTCTGGGGTAATCTATTTTTGCTTAAAAAGGTTCACCTTTTTCAGAAATTCGGATGTTTTTCAGTTGAGACATTTTTAGGCTGAAAAGAACGGTTTGCTGGTTTTCATCTGGTTTACAGTCTTGCAAAGATATGATCCGTGAGTGATATGATACGTGTGTCCTGATTTTTTAATCAAAGTTATCTGCTTGCGAAATTTAACTGACATATTTTTATTGTGTAATTTATATTTTACTCCATTTAAGTGAGCTAAGATAAACTCCATTTAAGAGAGCTAATGTAATTATACAGTAAAAAAACAACACTTTTCTAATGGAAAATCAGTAATATCATTCTTGAAACAGTTTAAATTTTGTCTGGGTATTTACGAAGCCCAATGGTATTACTTGAAATTTAAATAAACCTTGATGTCATAGCAACGAACGAAAATTGCTTAGTTTTTATAAGCTAAAATTAAATGTATTTACTTTATTTATAGAGAACTAATTCATGTTATTACGCAGTGCAGACAACACTTATCGAGAGAGTTCATGTATTACGTTAGACAAATGAGCAGTGTATTATGTTTATTAGATGTTGACAATTTTTGTTTTTACATTTACTACAAGATAGCTTAAGTAACGTTTGATTAATGTATTATGTTTAACAAATAAGCAGTGGATTATGTTTGATTGAATTTGAAGTGTAAAATCTTTGATTGAAGATGACATGTAAAATATTTGATTGAAGATGGCATGTAAAAGGTTTGATTGAAGATGACATGTCAAATGTTTAATGTACGTTGACATGTAAAATGGTTGATTTAAGATGACATGTAAAATGTTTGATTGGAGTTGACACGTATAATGTTCTTTTGAAGTTGACATTTTTTCGGCGTTAGCTGTCTAAGCTCACTTTTGACCTAGTTTTTCGACCAATGAAATATTGTAAATAATACTCGTATTCTCTTATTATGCAGAGGGAAAATGAAATAAACTATTTCGATTGGTAGCTATTTACACCATAGAGGCATCTAGCAGGGTGGAGAGGTATTTAGTGGGATTTTTATTATTATGCAGCGGAAAAATCAAATAGATTATTTCGATTGGTGTTGTATTGGAGACAAATATATTTACGATTTAAATAACCAGTTAAGTCAATATTGATGATTTATATACAATTTTATATGGAATATTCTTGGGTTTAAGGTAAACACTTGCATACAATACACAGTGTAAAACGAAAGAGAAGTGTAGATATTTCTAATTCTTACTGGTTTCTTTCTAGTTCCTTTGATACTGTTCGTTGTAGTGTAGTGGCTAACACTCTCGCCTCTCAAGCGGAGGCCCCGGGTTCAAAACACAGGAGGGACACTTTTTTTAAAGTTAATTACGTACAAGTTGGTAGATTTCGCTTTTTTTTACAGGCTGTTTGTATTTATTTTTATTAAATTTCAAGGACATTTATTCATCTTGAGTTCTAACTCTACAAGAGGTATATTGAAACTGAATAAATGTAGACAAGACTTAATGTAAGACATTGCTTCTTTAATCGACTTGTTATCACTGTATGAAATTGTTGCACCAGTTCAACATTATTTTTGAAAGACACTTTAAATGAATTTATGAGTTGTCATGATTCGGTCGCTTAAACTCTAGGTCATACTAAGAAGGCAGGGAGGGTTCGTCAACAGCTATAACAAGTAAAATAAAATAATTAAACTGTGTCTGCTTCGCCTCTCTGTATTTCCTTCATTCTTATATACATGTACATGTATATATAAATCTTTTCCATCAACGCCGTTTATCTTTTTTAAAGATATTTCTTGTTTATAATTAGATGTTGACATGTAAAATGTTAGATTAAAGTTGACATGTATAATGTGACATGTATTCAATAAGGCTCCAACGTTTACACGTTTAAACGGTAACGTTTCGTTTTCGGGCCGTAAACGTTTACAGAATCTCGAACGGTCACGTGATTGTAAAGGCGGCAAAATATTTGCTGAAAATCGGCAACGATACACTAAGTCTTAGAAAATAGTAATTTTATTTACACACTAAGTACACAATTGTATTTTAATATGTAATTTACATTGTTGAGGTATAAAAAAAACTCTCGCTTTGTTATGGATTGACGCGATGTCCTTGGATTTCAAGCGCTTCTGAAAACCAGGGGTCATCTGATCCCTGTTGAGAATGTTCATGGGGTCATTATCAGATCGACACAAGTCATATCTTGTATTTAGTGAACTTAACTACTTATAAACTTGCTTTAACTTCAAAATGGAATATAGACAAAAGTTTTCTTTATTCTTGCAACGGTGGGGTGAAAAGTGGGATAAAATTTGCTTGCATAAAATGCAAGAATCTTCATCAGATGAAATCCCTGGATGTCGTGATCATGTCGGCGAATGTAGCAAAGTGACAGACTCGGAATTTCACAGGATTCCCCCGGAAGTTTAGCGATCCTATAAGATCCCGTTATAATGGAGTTGCATTGTTATTTACAACTTATAAAGTTCAGTGAAACTTATCACATTGCTATCAGGGTTGTATGATATAAACAACGTTTAAACGGCATCGTTTCGTTTTTCATGGTCCGTGTAAACGTTTACAAAAATTTGTAAACGTTGGAGCCTTAGTATTCAAGTTGACATGTAGAATAATGTTCGATTGAAGCTGACTTGCATATTTTTGAAAATAGATGTTGACATGTATAATGTTTGAATGGAGTTTACATGAATAATGTTCGATTGAAGTTGACATGTATAATGTTTGGTCGAATCTGACATGTACTTTGTTTAACTGGTGTTGATTTGTAGCGCTTGATTGAAGTTGAAATGTAAAATGTTTGATAATAGTTGACATAAAGAATGTATTAGGTTTTACTAGCGCACAGTATGCTATGTTTGATGTCATTTACGAAACTAACATCTAAACTTTGCTGGGGAGTTCTAAAGCACACAGGGCAATCACTAGAATTGAATTAAACGATGTCAACAAATGGAATACATTCAAATTAAGATAGTTCTGTATGCACTATTTTGGATAGCTAACAATCATGTGCATCTTATAAATGCCCACCCCAAATCTTGAATGAATCTGCTTTTTATAATATTATAGTTTTCTTTACTTGATTTTTATGTGTTTTTTCATGTACATGTTCTGGCACTAGATAGTTACTTCCATGATGTTGTTTAGAACTAACCTGTGATTTCAGTTGCTGTTTTAACACTGTGCTGTCATTATAAATGTGTATCAAGACAAACAATGCTACTGAGGGCATACAGTCAAACCTGTCTTCAAAGACAACTCAGGGGAAAAGCCAAAAGTGGCCTTTCCAGGCACTTGTTCTTTGTTTACAGTTTCATTTATTCTTTAAATCAGTCATTGGGACAAAAAAGTGTGGTCTTTATTCAACATTGGTCTTTGTTTACAGGTGGTATTTAGCACAGGTTGGAATTAATGTGTTTTCTGAGCACGGTGTCTAGTTTCTTTTTATTTATTTTTTGCTAAAAATACATGCTAGTAGGAAAAATATTTTGCTTGACAGCTCTTATATTTTGTCGAATTGCGTGCTATTGCAAGTCACATTGTTGAATAGTTTGATGTTTAGACTGTTAAGACATCAGTGTCACGTTTACATGTTTGCATTTGCAAGAAATTGAAAATTTTTAAGGGTATAGTCACATACACAAATACAGACCTCGCCAATTAGACAAACGGAAGGGGAATATAATAATAAAATAAAGATTAAAAGTCAACAGTTCAGACTGGTGCCAAGGTTATAAAGCCGAGATTGGAAACCAGTCTCAAATCTCAAGCATCTGATTGGCTGAAATGGCGACTGGTCGCCATTTCAGCCAATCAGATGCTTGAGATTTGAGACTGGTTTCTATGTTTAGTTTTATAACCGTAGGCACAGTCTGGTTTTCTGGGTGAGGATATTCCTGTTATGCATATTTCACTTTGACTTGATAACTTTAAAAATGAAAACAGTTTGCTACAATAATATCCAGATAAACAACCTTTTGAGATGAAACAAATCATTTGACATTTATGTACAGGACATAACCCAACATGTTTCGAATTTTATCATCTGAATAATAAGTGTGAATTTCTAGAAAAAAAGTATGTCAATGAAATGTATTTCTATAAAGTATACTGCATAATTTTAATTTGTAGTCTATAGTCAAAATAAAATGTTAAAAGTTTTTTATCTATTTATGGATTTTATTCATAACTAGGGTGATGTTTTATTATCTATAAATTAAGTGACACTTCTCAGAATGAAGAAAAAAATAAACAATATGTTAAAATTATTGCTTTCCTTTCCTTAATTACTATAGTATTGCATGCAGTGTTTCTTTTAGTCTAATGTTGTACACTTTCATAGCAATAGTAAACGTGTAACCCAAAATGTTGTTGTTATATTTCTTATGCTTCCCAAAGAATTTAACAGAACTAGCTCTAATGGCAAAAGAGAACCCTGTGTTCTTTAAGTCTAGCTCTAATAGCAAAGGAAAACCCTGTGTTCTTTAAGTCTAGCTCTAACAGCAAAGGAAAACCCTGTGTTCTTTGAGTCTAGCTCTAATAGCAAAGGAAAACCCTGTGTTCTTTAAGTCTAGCTCTAACAGCAAAGGAAAACCCTGTGTTCTTTAAGTCTAGCTCTAACAGCAAAGGAAAACCCTGTGTTCTTTAAGTCAAGCTCTAACAGCAAAGGAAAACCCTGTGTTCTTTAAGTCTAGCTCTAACAGCAAAGGAAAACCCTGTGTTCTTTAAGTCTAGCTCTAACAGCAAAGGAAAACCCTGTGTTCTTTAAGTCTAGCTCTAACAGCAAAGGAAAACCCTGTGTTCTTTAAGTCTAGCTCTAACAGCAAAGGAAAACCCTGTGTTCTTTAAGTCTAGCTCTAACAGCAAAGGAAAACCCTGTGTTCTTTAAGTCTAGCTCTAATAGCAAAGGAAAACCCTGTGTTCTTTAAGTCTAGCTCTAATAGCAAAGGAAAACCCTGTGTTCTTGTGTTCTTTGAGTCTAGCTCTAATAGCAAAGGAAAACCCTGTGTTCTTTGAGTCTAGCTCTAATAGCAAAGGAAAACCCTGTGTTCTTTGAGTCTAGCTCTAATAGCAAAGGAAAACCCAGTGTTCTTTGAGTCTAGCTCTAATAGCAAAGGAAAACCCAGTGTTCTTTGAGTCTAGCTCTAATAGCAAAGGAAAACCCAGTGTTCTTTAAGTCTAGCTCTAAAAGCAAAGGAAAACCCTGTGTTCTTTAAGTCTAGCTCTAATAGCAAAGGAAACCCCAGTGTTCTTTAAGTCTAGCTCTAATAGCAAAGGAAAACCCTGTGTTCTTTAAGTCTAGCTCTAATAGCAAAGGAAAACCCTGTGTTCTTTAAGTCTAGCTCTAATAGCAAAGGGTAACCCTGTGTTCTTAGTTCCATTCATGACCTTATTATGTACTAAGCCTTAATAAAAACTTTACGAAATAACATGTGAAACTTTTGTTTAGTGATGCATTATTTTATTCTTAATTTAGGTTGTGGTTTTTGCACATATCTGGAAATTTAATAAAGCGGGAAGATGTTGATATTTCTTCACAGATGTCGATGTTATATCCTCTTTACTAAATAATGATGAAATCGATATGTTTATAATACAAATCATAAACTGTTACGGATTATCTGACTTTCAAAGTTAGAACTTTATGGCATGTACAGAAGAAAAAACACAATTAAGTTAATTAGAGGATAATACACGGCTGAGCGGGGCCGAGGCGTGATAATCGGCCCGAGAGGAGCATAACGGCCCGAGGGTTCTTTAAGTCTAGCTCTAATAGCAAAGGAAAACCCAGTGTTCTTTGAGTCTAGCTCTAATAGCAAAGGAAAACCAAGTGTTCTTTAAGTCTAGCTCTAAAAGCAAAGGAAAACCCTGTGTTCTTTAAGTCTAGCTCTAATAGCCTCGGCCCCGCTCAGCCGTGTTTTAACGTCTATAATACATACCTTTATAGAAATATATTTGGACATCTTTTTATAAAATGTTTACTCAGGTTTTTGAGTGAGCACTTGTTAATTGAACGAGCACTACGTCACGATTCAAGTATTACGTCATTAAAGTTTAATATGTGACGTAATTCGACGAATGTTTACTTTTTCAAACAGTGCAAATCACTAGCACTGTCAGTTGAATGTTTCTTTACTTTTTGCTTTTAAACCAGAACTTCATTGCAAAATCATTGGACTGGACGGAATATGTTTTAATGATGAATGGTAGAAGTGTTTAACGTGGTATGAGTCGGTAAAGGCTATGATTTTAGAGTGTTTCATACTTATACCACTGCTGCGAGCTTCGATTATCTACACCAAATAGGCTTTATTCTACCGGAAGTATGGAGAAAACGATAAGAAACATAATTATAATGGAATTAACGTGATTTTAAATCGGGATATTTCTCTGGTACGTACAATGCAGTTTTAGTTAATCATTCCAAAGCTTGTGTATAAATAGATGATTTTTTTGTCGGTTTCTTTTAAATGTCATTATAAATCTATACAGTAGAGTGGAATGCAAAATGCTTCACTGCCGATGATTATTTTATTTTAACCTTACGAAGAAGCCGCATAAGTTAAGATATAGTCTAACGATTGAAAACACAACGGAAATATTGTGACGTCGCGCGCTCCTCACGCGAGGGCTGATATCATGATATCAGCCCTCGCGTGAGGGCCGATTATATGATAATAGCCCGGTCTAGAAAATAATAGCCAAATTTACTATACAAATTTGTTACTATAAATAGTAAGGTATGTATTATTGTCCGCTAATGCATGGAAATATTATACAGTTACTTAAAAATCATTCTTGTACGAATAACTTCCCTTTGAATTAAAAAAGAACAACTTATAACTGTTAATTTGCAACAATAAAATAATTTTTAACCGATAGATATGACAGGACAATTTCCAAAATAAACATATTTGTGATCAAATTCCTCCAATACTTGCATTCACGAGGCATCATTAATGAAACAAGCAAATTCGTTGAATTTATATCCCCCGCCGAGTACTGGTTATTACTAACACAACAGCTGAAGTCATAGGGCTTTATTTAGATATTTATTATGGATGGCAAAAAAGGTGAAAAAAAAACTTCATATGGTGAAAAGGGTTGGGCAGCTCACCAGAATATAAAAATGAGACAAAAAGTCTTCAAGTTGTTGAAATGAAGAATGCAGTAGTAAAAATATAGTGCTGTATTTAAAAGAAATCATTGCAGAAGTTGCATAGAAGTAGCATATAAACGAATACTACTCTATATGCATAGTGCATAACTTATCAAAGGGCCATAACTCTGTGTTAAACGGTCAGACCAGAACAGGACAACAATATGGGCATCTTGTCTTGGTATTGATGGTTTCCATAGATTCCTGCTGAGAAATAGCAAGGAAACAAATACTGCTCTACAAGCAAAATGCATAACTTATCAAAGGGCTATAACTCTGTGTTAAAGGATCTGACTGAATCAAGATGACAATATGTGCGTCTCCTCTTGGTATTGATGGTTCCCAGAAAGTTTCATTAAAATCCATCCAGTAGTTGCAGAGAAATAGCGTGGAAACAAATTCTGCTCTATTTGCATAAGGTATAAGTTATCAAAGGGCAATAACTCTGTGTTAAACAGTCTGACCGGAACAAGATGACAAAATGGGCATCTCGTCTCAGTATTGATGTTTCCCAGAAAGTTTCATTTCAATCCATCGAGAAGTTGAAAAGAAATAGAGCGGAAACAAATACTGCTCTATTATGCATAAGCCATCAAAGGGCAATAACTCTGTGTTAAACAGTCTGACTGGAACAAGACAACAATATACACATCTCTTCTTGGTATTGATGGTTCTCAGAAAGATTAATTGAAATCCATCCAGTAGTTGCAGAGAAATAGAGGAAAAGAATACTGTTCTATAATATGCATAATGCATAAGTTATCAAAGGGCCATAACTGTGTTAAATAGTCTGACAGGAACAACAGGATGATATGCACATTTTCTCTTGGTATAGATGGTTTCAAGAAAGTTTCATTGAAATCCATCCAAAAGTTGCAGAGAAATAGCGCGGAAATAAATACTGCTATATATGCATAAT
This sequence comes from Corbicula japonica, assembly GCA_038501625.1. Lineage (NCBI taxonomy): Eukaryota > Metazoa > Mollusca > Bivalvia > Venerida > Cyrenidae > Corbicula > Corbicula japonica. The sequence goes on along the minus strand of JAZAYU010001139.1, from coordinate 35,785 downwards.
GCATAAGTTATCAAAGGGCAATAACTCTGTGTTAAACAGTCTGACTGGAACAAGACCATGACATGCGCATCTCTTCTTGGTATTGATGTTTTCCAGAAAGTTTCATTGAAATCCATTCAGTAGTTGCAGAGCAATAGCATGGAAATGAATACTGCTATATATGCATAATGCATAAGTTATCAAAGGGCCATAACTCTGTGTTCAACAGTCTGACTGGAACAAAACGACAATATGCGCATCTCCTCTTGGTATTAATGGTTCTCAGAAAGATTCATTGAAACCCATCCGCTAGTTACAGAGAAATAGCGCGGAAACGAATACTGCTCTATATGCATAATGCATACGTAATCAAAGGGCAATAACTCTGTGTTAAATGATCTGACCGAAACAAGACAATGATATGCGCATCTCCTTTTGGTATAGATGGTTTTCAGCAAGTTTCATTGAAACCCATCCGCTAGTTACAGAGAAATAGCGCGGAACAAATACTGCTATATATGCATAATGCATAAGTTAATGAAGGGCAATAACTCTGTGTTAAATGGTCTGACCGAAACAAGACAAAGATATGCGCAACTCCTCTTTGTATAGATGGTTTTCAGCAAGTTTCATTGAAATCCATTCAGTAGTTGCAGAGAAATAGCGCGGAAACGAACACTGCTCTATATGCATAATGCATAACTTATCAAACGGCAATAATTCTGTGTTAAATGGTCTGACTGGAACAAGACAACGATATGCGCATCTCCTCTTGGTATTGATGGTTCTCAGAAAGATTCGTTGAAATCCATCCAGTGGTTGCAGAGAAATAGCTCGGAAACGAATACTGCCCTATATACATAATGCATAAGTTATCAAAGGGCCATAACTCTGTGTTAAATGGTCTGACCGAAACAAGACAACGATATGCGCATCTCCTCTTGGTATAGATAGTTTGCAGCAAGTTTCATTGAAATCCATTCAGTAGTTGCAGAGAAATAACGTGGAAACGAATACTGCCCTATATACATAATGCATAGGTTATCAAAGGGCCATAACTCTGTGTTAAATGGTCTGACCGGAACAAGACGACGATATGCGCATCTCCTCTTGGTACTGATACTTCCTACAGAGTTTCGTTGAAATCCATTCAGTAGTTGCAGAGAAATAGCGCAGAAACGAATACTGCCCTATATACATAATGCATAAGTTATCAAAGGGCCATAACTCTGTGTTAAATGGTCTGACCAGAACAAGACGATGAAATGCGCATCTCCTCTCAGTACTGATACTTCCCACAGAGTTTCGTTGAAATCCATCCAGTGGTTGCAGAGAAATAGCCCGGAAACGAATACTGCCCTATATACATAATGCATAAGTTATCAAAGGGCCATAACTCTGTGTTAAATCGTCTGACCGGAACAAGACGACGATATGCGCATCTCCTCTTGGTACTGATACTTCCCACAGAGTTTCGTTGAAATCCATCCAGTGGTTGCAGAGAAATAGCCCGGAAACGAAATTCGGACGGACACCGTGACGACGTGACACCGTGACACCGTGACGGACGGACAACGCCAAAACAATATCCCCCTCCCGATTTCATCGGCGGGGGATAAAAAGAGTGTCGCACGTTATTTTGTCAAGCGTTCGTATTTGGCTTAGTACTGTAGAACTGGTTTTATTCGCGTTAGTTTTATTTTCGCTAATATTCACAAATTGCTTACCTCGCGAATTCATAAATTCAGCGAATATAATTATGAGGGGTTTCCATATATCCGACAATATTTAATCCCGAAAATAAGCAACTTAAAATAGAACTGTTAATCACTACAAACGCCACAAATAATTCCTTTTTTGGCCACCATTTATTTATTTGATTTAATCATTTAAATAAATTTGGCAAAACATATAAACGACTGACGATGTCGCAAAATCATTAAATAAGCGAATAAGGAAAATAAGTGATTTTTTACAATAATCGTGAAAATTTTACCTCGCGAAATTAAAGTGTTTTACAGTATATTAAATAAACATGCTATGGGCTCTACGTTTGGAATCTCTATATCATGTCAACAGATACTAGATGAGGAAGCAAATAACACCGTAATGCAAATCATCCGATTTATGAAGCTGCAAGTCTAACTTAATGTACAAGTAAACCCAGAATTATCCCGGACCACAAATTGACATAGAATCTGGCCACAAGAGGAATTTTTATCCCCCACCCTATAACGGTAGGGAGATATATGAATAGACTTCGTGCGTCTGTCCGTCCTGCCGTCCGTGTGTGCGTGCGCATGTGCAAATACACGCGGGTTATCCGTAATAAAACTAGCACAACCTAAAACAAGAGGGCCAAATGGCCCTATCGCTCACCAGATTCTTGGAAGCATGAAATGAAAGGGTGGAAAGAATTCCAGGAAAGAGCAAGTACACAGCTTTCTTTTCAACAATGTGAAGAATGGGTTTTATAGTTTCACACAAAGATATGTTTTCACATTTGATAAGGTGATTATTCTACTTGATTTGCTGTGGTATTATAGCATTTCATACTGTTACACTTATGTATAATTCTAAGAAGGGTTTAGTCTTCAACCAATTAGATACATGCAGATAATGTTTTCTATTTCGAGGCACTAGTTTGGTTGTTATTAATAGAATATACCTTTGCTACAAAAATGTTTAACTCTTTTTTCCATATATATTTATATATATATATATATATATATATATATATATATATATATATATATATATATACATATCTAACATACGCCTTAGGCAGACAAGAAATATGTAAAAAGCAGACTTAGGCAGACTCAAAAATTAGGCAGACAAATCGTAGTCTGCATAATTTTTGGCCTTCCTCGGCATTGATCAAAATCGGATTCTGTTTACAAAATTTGATAAAATAGTCAAATTTGAACCTTATCCCTCGAACTACACATTTTAACATTAACATCAAGTATCAATTGTCGAATAATGATCGATTGAAAATCGACCATGTATATTTTTTCCTATATACTAAATAGCCCTTAGGCAGACAATATAAAATACTGTAATTTTACTTAAATTCCATGTATATTACTATTTTCGGTATTAAATATTTCTTAGTGGACTTAATGAAATAATAAGATGTGCGATTTATGCTAAAAATAATAAAATTGAAAAAATATGTATATTTTGGTTTGTTGATTCATACTACTTTTAAATTAACGGACGTTCCGCTGACTCGGATAACATCGGGAATTTCCGTGAAAAATAAAATGGCCGCGCCCATGACATTTTACTGCAACTGATGCTGAAAAAGCTTCATAAAAGTTTTGTCCAGGTAAGTTTTAAATTAAAATGGTTTTAAATAGATAGATCTAATAACTAAGAGTAGGCATATTATCACGAGGTAGGGTTTCTGGTGTGTGCAATATGTTAACGGAAAGTTTTACTTCTTTGATTTGGGCGTGTGACTTCCTGATCTCAATGACTTCATATACATTTATAGAAAGTGCTTGTCTCAGTAATATACTTTATTGTAAAACTACTAAGGCTTTCAGTCAGATGGGCCTATCCGGATTGATAAACAGCCATGTCCATTGGGATCACGAGCGTACTGCAAGTTTGGACGACCCCCCCCCCCCCCCCTCCCTCACTCCCGGCTTCTCTAGTTCTGTAAATTATGACCTTCGTTATTTCATACATTAAAACAAAATTAACTTGAAAAGAATACGTTAATATAACCAGTTATTAAATATCTCCAAACCGTTTTATTTCATTTTTTATTAGGCCTATTGTCTATTCACATTTTTAGACTTTTTAAAATGCCGATGTACGAAATGCGCGTGACGTCATGTATACAAGTAAAGATCGGGGGACATGTCAAACATGGCGTTTTCATTGACTTAATCAACTGTGCGCTAGTTTTAATTAAATGGAATTTAAACAGAAGTGGTTTATTTTTAAACATAGAAAATAAAACAACTGAAACTGAAATTATCCGAAAATATTATTTAAAATCGGAGACTAACGTCACCACTTTTGAAGAACATTACATGTATCACTAAGATGCGCCGTCATCTGTCTGTATGTTTTATTTTGACTCGTGTGATGAACAAAAACATGTTAATTGAAAAACAATATCTTGTCAGATCAAACGGCTTAACGTATGATGTTTTGCATTGAGCAACTGAGGCATCAACTTCCGTCACACTATTGAGGATTATTAAAACGTACATGTATATAAATATGACATGGAGTTCTTGTTTTCTAGTCAATAAGTAGTACGGAATTCCGTTGAGGCCATCGTTGTTTCGCGCTGTCGACTTCTAAGGCGAAACCCCGAAAAACGCCAAAACACGATGCGAGATCGCGAAAGTACGATGCGAGGGTGACATTTTAATCTTGCGCCTTCGCAGCGTTGTTTCGCGATCTCGCATAAAGGTTACAGTGGAGGGCCTAAATCACTTGGTAACTTTAGTATCCTCGCCCGAATACTTATCCTGCAGCAGAGAAAATAAAACTTAAATCAACTTGGTTGAAATTTCCAAATGTTGTTGAACTTTAAAAAAAGTTTGGTTTGCCATTATTTTAAATACAATATAGAATTAGTTTAACATCTGATGTCGTTAATCATATTCTAAGAGGCACCCGATCATGAAATATTACCCTGATACTAGCACAAACCTGTTAGTGATAATACGCTGTATCAGTAAGAATGGTCAACGGTCGTAACCATTGTTAGTGCTACAGAGGTAACAGCGGTAGAAAGGATATCGCTGTTTCTAACAGTAAAAGTTTACCTGACGGTAGGCTCTACTTCTGCTAGTAAGTCTTAATTGACCTTACGCTACGGCATCCGTAGCCACGCCAACCAAGGGGAACTACTTTTCCGATGTCTGTCAATATCTACCTAAGTTGGTACAGTCGCGAACATACCCAACGATTGTTTTATTTAATTACTTTAAAAACAGCTTTTCGTCACGAAAGAAACAAAAAAGAAGCCATCATACTAGGCTGTTGCCTGAATGATTTAAAAATAAATAATTGTAACGGAAATACCATTAGACTTAGTGAGCAGTCGGTATGTTGAAGCTGTAGGTAAATTCTAATATAAATACCCTGAATGTTAATACCCCGACGGCGAGACCACAAAAACGCGAAAGTACGATGCGTGAACGCGAAACAACGATGCGAGATCGCGAAAGTACGATGCGAAGGCGCGATATTAATATCGCGTTCTCGCATCGTACTTTCGCGATCTTGCATCGTTGTTTCGAATTCTCGCATCGGGGCGAGACCACGAAAATGCAAAAACAAGATGAGAAAGCACGAAAAAAAGGTTGCGAGATCGCGAAAGTACGATGCGAGGGTGGGATATAAATATTGCTATATCGTATCGTGCTTTCGCGACCTCGCATCGTGTTTTCACGATCTCGCATCGTTGTTTCGCAATCTTGCATCATTGTTTTGCGATCGCGCATCGTGTTTTCGCGTTTTCGTGTTCTCGCCCTTGCGGTCGACAGGGCGATACAACGATGACCTCAACGGAACACCGTAATTTATACCACAGTTTTGGCTGGTCCTACGTATTCTAGATTCCCATCAAATCAGAACAAAGGTTGTGTAACACGAACAACAACATAGAAATATACGCTTATATAAGTCTTTTCTTCTGGTGTGTGAATTAATGTATATGAAAAAAAAACTTCGAATATGATACGTATCAAAATACCACATGTTCGGTTTGATTGATCCTGTTCATGGGCAGTAAAAAACGAAAATGCATATAGATCTAACTGTCCTCGCCGCCTAGCCCCAAGTTGCGCGCTACTAAATGTATACACACAATTTAATATATGTACTGCACATAATAAACGGCTTTCAAAGATGGTAGATAATAACAATACTGATTGAAACTATCAAAAACTGAAATGAAGCTCTATAAAAAATATCGTTTCCTCAGGTCTATTTTTCTTACTAGAACGAATTATTCATGGTAGCCGTGAATATTAGCACTCCGGTCAGCACTCCTTGTGTTCCAACGAAAATAAAGAAGAATATAAGACATACCGCAATTGGTGATGAGAGCGGATTATATTTATAAATAAAGAACAATGATCTCTCATGTGCCGGATTCCTCGCGTTTTTAGTAATCCGTTAAAACCGGGAGGGGGTATTAAAATTAACATGTTGTGGTAAAACTGTGCTTATCTTAGAGTGAAAAAAAAGAGATTGTAAAGAGTGATTAAAGTTTTTATCCAAAACATCACAAATCGGTTGGAATCATAAATAACTTCTCTGTAAGGCGAGGGTGATAACATTCTGACAGTCAAAATGAAGTTTGAGAACTTCCCCGGTCTGGTTGAACTGCGATGACGTCACGCGTAACATCACAAAATGGAGATCAATACACCATGTAAACAATGACAGCGTGCCATAGAAAAGTTAATTTTTGAGTTTTAAGCTCGATATATATCAGTTTCAAAGAAATTTCCAGATTATGCAAATAGGACTTTGTTGTAGTTAACAAACAGGTATACTATTAGCCTTTAGTTTTTCTGCTTTATAAAAAAAGAAATGTTCTCTTAAACTGTTTGGTGCATTTTATGGGAACACATCTAGTTTAGCGGACCCTAACACTAAAGAGCATCGATTGTGAGAAAATTCATTGCTATCCTAGTCGTGTGTAAAACACATTTCAATTATAATGAGTTTAAATGGGGGCTACCGCCCCCACACCCCCGCTTTTCTCGCTCAAACGCCGCTGGGCTTTTGTGTTTTGAATATCTGGGGTCCGCTAAACTAGATTCTATCCCATTTTATGTTAGGACTATACTCCAAATATTTAGAGGAACGCATGCTTCTTTAACCTTTAACATTTAATATTTTGACATTTTATATTTTTCATTTATTGGCAAGCGTTACCTCTAAACACGATGCATCAAAAACGTGTCGCATATTTAGTTTTAACAAAAAATTACAGAAAGTCATAATCTCAGCTTTAAATGATTAGACACTGAAAATATATTACACAATTCACCTTTAAGCATCAAATCATCGGTAAACATGAATTAAATCCGGTAAGAAATTATATTCAAGTACTGTGTTTGCCACAGGCGGCAGTATCGTACCCTACACGCCACCCGCCCCCCCCCCCCCCCCCCCCCCACCCAACCCCACCTCCCGAACCCTGTGCTTGAATTTCACTAAATAACCTCTTAAAACAATATCATTGACATGATAATATACCAGTAAAGGGTATACCCAGTATTTTTATTTCAATCATATTTTTGGTTAATTGGTTTTATATGTATAAATGTGGTGCTTTACATTGTTTTAAGAGGTCATTTAGTGAAATTCAAGCGCATGGTTCGGGGAGATGGGGTTGGGGGGGGGGGGATGGCGTGTAGGGTAAGATACTGAAACAATATCTTGAACTAGTGTTTTTATATTAGGCCTATGAGAATTTATTTTTGAATCTTAGTTATGTAAATAATAATGTGTTGCTCCTTCGCCTTTGGCCACGAATCAGGCTGTAACAGAGATTGAGCATTCCAAGATTACTCCCGTTTGTTTAAATATAACACCATTTGTACATGTGTAATGTCAGAACTTTTGCTGTAGTTTTACTTTTGAGTTTTGAAAATTAATAATATGGTAAGATATAGTATACTTTCACTCAGGTAACAATTTTTGTCGCGGTATGTTGTATATTAAAAATATCTTTTAAAATATATACACTCTCTATAATAAATCTGCTTGTGAATACATTTTCAGATCAGAAGTACTGTCTCATTTCAAGCCTGAAGAGTCTTTTCAAGCCTGGAGAGTAACCATTAACTGTGAAGTGGGCCTTCCTTCCATGTTAGGTAAAGCAGGTTATTGTGGTTAATTTTTCTAAAGAGAACCCAATAGAATGGGTTGGTGTACCATATGGATATTCTATTCTATTTCTATGAATTGTTAATGTTTCTTTTAGACCAAGAAGTAAAAGGTGTAGATCCAGATCAGACAGCATGAATGTGCCAGCTGATCTGGATCTACACTCAGGTGATGAATGGCATTTCAAAGAGTAATGTAACTAAGCCCAACTAATTGTGTGTTAAAAGGGCTTTCTATTTAAATGATGGTCGCCCATACAACCGTAACACCCCTTTACCATACAAAACAATGTTGAAAATGTTTGCTCTTTTTCTGTATCCATGGAGTAAAGGGTTAACAAACCTAGCAAACAAATTTAATGATTCCAGAAACCTTTTTGTAGCCTTTTGTCATATATTGTGACAGATTATGGAAGTCAAAACTGTTGCAAGGCTCGAAATAATGATTTAAATTGATTTTAAAATGAAATGCATGAAGTTATGTGTATTAAGTGTACACATCATCACTATAAACAAAGCTAATATTATTTACCAAAGTCATTACACCTAATTGACAATTATGTAACATTTCTGTTTTAGATGTGTGGTGCTGTCATGTGATTTACTTGGCTTCAGATAAAATAAATATGTTGCAACCTCGTGTACTGTGAAACAAATATGTAAGTTAATTTAGCATCTTGTATCTCATCCCTTCGTTCTCAAAAAATCTGCATAATAGTTATAGATATATAGAGGTCACTAGTTTTGACGTTTTTAGGGCTGAATATTTGCCCATCCCTCTTATGTATTCCCCATATCTCAGAAAAAAATAATTCACTAAAAAAGAGAACCCCCAAAAATGCACATTAATGTTTAAGAAACACCTTTTAGTTATTAGTTATTTATAATAAAATGTTAACTTTGGACAAGTATTTATCATGTTTCAAAAAGTTCAAAAAAAGTCAAGAACAATTTAAATATGATTGATAAGTGTGAGTGACACTTTCCAAAAACAAGGTATGTACTGGTATATGACTAACTTAAACTTGATCTGTTTAACCGTCCCCAAAATCCACTTCCCGAGGGTACAGGTACTGATTCCGAAATTTATCTAGTGCCCTGATGTAACACATTGGCTCAACATTGTCCGCCACATTCCACCAGCAATACATTCTTTTATATTACTCTTGTCTGCCTAATGCTGACGAAATATATTTTATTACATGTGTTACTATAAATAGTAACAAATAATGACCAAAATGCCCGGGTACTTTGCATGATAAAGGGCGGGCAGAAAACCCGATATCGCGGGCCGAAAACCTGATATCGCGGGCCGAAATCCCGTATCACGAATTATGGCACGTGGTAACCATTGATACAGGATTAAACTTTTACATTTCAAGATGGCGACGATTGAATCGATCGGGTCTCATTCAAGTTTTTTGGACCTAGATGCAACAAGTAGCATATTTAAAAAAGAACATGCATGCTAACATGAGACATATTCTAAGAGCGATAACAATGACAAGAGAAACATGGAGAAATAGTACATACCTGGGGACAACCAAGAACAAAACGCACTGCAATTTCAGAATTATGTTCCTTCATATTTCCTTCAGGCTTTATGCCCAATATTCGTTGAAACAAGATATTCCTATTATGTATTTGTTGAATTGAAGCTCGCAGCAGCGTTATGAGAATGAAACACTCACAAATAACAGCCTTTACATACCCATACCGCTGTAAAACACTTCCAGAAATCACATTTTCACAATCCCATATCTTGCACAATTTTATCAAATCGTTCGAAGACATAGATGTAATCACTTTAAACAAAATAAAACTAAAAAATCAACTGACATCAACTTGCTCTGTTACAGTTTCAAAATGTAAACAATCTTTAATTACGTCACAAAACTCTATATGACGTAGTAGCGAAAGCATTTATCGTGACGTAGTTAATTAATGAATAGACGAGTGCTCAGTAAATATAATTATCAATAAACAGAGCAGGAAAATGGCAAACATTGATATCAGCCCGCCACATGTAATAAAATGGTTATAAACCGGTGTTCAAGGGACGGGAGGTGATATCGGCCCGGCCGAGCAACATAGGCCCTCGAGCTAAAGCTCTCGGGCCAATATTGCTTTTCCGGGCCGATATCACCTCCCGGCCCTTGAACACCGGTTAATAACCTCTTAATACATAATGTCTCCCTAAAGCTGGAGATATATATTATAATGTATAATATCTGCCTAAAGCTGTCAATATATATAAGTTCTGCCAAACACATTTATTTTAGTGTTGTGCATAATATAGCCTGTGTTCATAATATTACTGAAATGGTTGATATGGAACAGAAAAAAATGTATTTGAAACCCTGCTATGGATGTGTTAGTACTGAACTTGTAATAGTTTGCCATAGTTTTAGCTCTTATGCCGACATAGTAGAGCGCTGGCCTGACATGTGGGTGGAACCTGGTTCAATTCTTGGTTCCGATGTATGGATTTTTCAGAACCCTTGTTACATGAATATGCTCATGTTTTGCAGATTAGCACAAAATAAGGTCTTTTAAATACAATTTAAAACCAAGCTTTTTGTTGTTGTTATTTTCAGATATAGATTGACAGAGGATTAACTGCAACTCAGATTGAACTGGACATTGATTAATTGCAACTCAGATTCAGATTGACAGTGGATTACCTTCAAATCAGATTGAACTAGACATCGATTAATTGCAACTCAGATAGAGATTGACAGAGGATTAACTGCAACCCAGATTGAGATGACTTTGGAACTGCAACTGCAAATAGAGATGTAGAGAGGATTGAAAGCAACCCAGATAGAAATGGTTATAGTATGAACTGCAACTCAGATAGAGATGGACAAGGATAAATTGCAACTCAAATAGAGATGGGCAGAAGCAAAAAGATCAACATATTGGTGTTCTGAGCTTGTAGGTTTGCTCATTTTTATGGTAACATGAAAGACTCCAGGAAATTGTAGGTAACTGTAATTTAGACTGGATTTTATCAATCAGAGGGAAGTACAACAGAAAATGGATTGTTGAATGTTTGTTAAGATTGTGAATATGATTTTTCATCCATAGGCTAGACAGTATAGATCCAGATCAGCAGGCACATTTTATGTCATCTGATCAGGATCTACACTATCCTCTTTTGATGTATTGGGTTATAATGACCAAAGCAAACAGTGTAGATCCTGATAAGCTGACACAGATGTACTAGCTGATCTGGATCTACACTGTTCACACTTGGATTGTGTAAAACGATAACAATTTCAGAGAGAAAATACCCGAAGTAATAGAAAATTGATAGTGTATTTGTTTATGAACACCACTAGCAAAGAAAAATGATTATTCATTTACAGATTGGAATTTGGAGAAATAAAGCCCAGGAGTATTGTTTTCATAAAAGAATTAGGTTAATAAACACTCATGCCACTTAGCCAACCTGATTTTTGTTAATTTGTAATATTTGTCTTATTTTTGCTTTCTTTTTACGCCCCTGGCTTCTAGTAATTGAACCATCTGTCTGTCCGTCTATCCATACGGACGTACATCCATCCTGTTAACCTTTTTCGGCAAGTTTGATATTTCCCAATTTCTATAAAGGGCATTGGTATGAAAGTTTTTACACTTACCTAACAGTTCACAGGTCATGACCCTGATAAGTTACATAACTATGGGTACCTTATTTCTGGTGTTATCTCTCCATTTTGTACTTGGAGAAATAGTTAATCTGTTTCCGCAAGTTGGATATTTCTCAATTTCTATTAAGAGCATTTGCACGAAAGTTTACTAAACATTGCACTGTCATGACCCTTACAAATTAAGTAACTCAAACTGTTTTTTCTGAGGTTATCTCTTTATTATGTACTTAAAGAGAAATGGTTAACATGTTTGGGCAAGCTGGATATTTCTCAATAAATACAAAGAGCATTGGCCTGAAAGTTTACACACTTATTAAACAGTGCGCATGTCATGACCCTTACAAGTTACATAACTCTGGCTACCTTATTTCTGGTGTTATCTTCTCATTTTGTACAGGGTGAATAAGGGTTGAGATAAATGGTTAGACTGTTTGGGCAAGTTGGATATTTCTCAATTTCAATCATATGCCTCTAGTATTTAATGCTGTAAAATATTGCAAATTTGTGTACTTGATTATCTTAAATTAAAAGTTACTGTTAAATTACTTGATTTTTATGTTAAATTTTTCATGTACAGGTTTTGGCACCATCAAGTTATTTCCATTTTTAGAACAACTTGTGATTTTAGTTTCAGTTTTAACACTCTGTTATCATTTTAAATATGGTATCATGACAAACTTCGCCACCAGTTATATGTGCTTTACAAACACAGTTTTCAGTTGAAAGGAGAAATTGATCTTTAATACAGTATTTTTTTCTCTTGTAATTTATGTATTACATATGTTCTCAAACACGCTGTGCAAGTTATATATTCAAGTGTAAAGATAACAATTTTACTAGTTAACCCTTTCCTCCATATAAACACATTTTTATGCATGTGCAACCAGTATAGATCCAGATCAGCCTTCACATCCATGCTCTCTGATCTGGATCTGCACTGGTCACATCTTGATCAGAAATAATCTAATGAATCAAAAATCAAACAGACTGAGTGCAAATCCTGATCAGAGGGCAATGATGTTTTTCAGGTTATGTCCACTTTTCACTGAGATTTTCTGATTTTGTATGCATTTGGTTCATAGCTTTTATAGCTGAAGACATCGACTTTAACATGTTGAAACCTGGAATATTTTCACCATCATAATCTTTATCATTTTGAGCGTGAACCATAAGCCAACTTCCACAACCATTTTGAAAAAGTTTTACCAATTTTCCCTTGAAATGTGCAATTTAGTTTTAAGGTTATATCCTTTTTCTTAAATTTGTGTTTACGGATTTTTTTACATTTATAAGAAATTTAAACAAATCTAAAACTAAATTACTTTCAGCATGAGGTACTTTACTGCCAACAAGAGCTATAACTTGACCAAAATATTTTGACTTAAATTGTTACATGTACTTATTACTAGTAATTAATATAAATAAGGCTGTTTTTATTCCCTCATGAAGATTATTTGAATCGAAACGTCAAAATAAATATAACAACATAATAAATCGTGTTAGTGCATATTATTTCCCTAATTTTATAAATAAAGCTAGAGCTTCATTGATTTTATAAATGTTTACTGTCAATAACTTTCACATTTTCTATTTAAACTCTTCCTAAAATAGTTTTCAGTTATTTCTCTTTAATAAAGAATTCTTTACTTAAAACTTGTTTTTATTATTCACATGACATGGATGTTTGGAATACTTTTGATACTTTTTAAATTATTTACTGTCTTTAAATGAATTATTTCAAAAATATAATTATTTTAAAATGAAATTTATTTGAAATAATTGTATACTGATGTGATTGAAATAGTTGAGCAAGCTATCTTCTCTAAAACTTGAAATCGGATTTTTATCAAAATAAGCTCCACTGCAAAGACTAAACATGTATATTATGGTATATCTTAAACATATTAAAGTATGGTCTGTTTGTTAAGCTGTACTATAACATCATGAGGAATATATATTTGTTTTCTCATAACAAAAATATAAGTAATAATGATTGTCAAATATTGTCAAAAAGTATGGAATTTTTACTTTTCACTAGAAATACTGCAGCATTTGATATAGATTTAGATTAAGTGTAAAATTTAGAATAAGTGAACATATATACAGGACTCATTTATCATTTTTGATTGGAGTATGGGTTTGAAATTAAGCACACTTATTGCTGAAAAATCGCACATTTATACATTTATTAATAAATGTATTCAAAGGCCATATTATTTGTTTGTCTTTTTATTTATTGTAGTTTGTTTGTCAAATTGCTAATCACATTAACACACCAGCAGAACACAGTATTTGAACTGTTGCAGTTTTAGTTCACCAGTCAAGAACTGGAACATTTAGCTATTGTCTGACCAAGCTTATTAGGTCTTTCATTTAGGTGAGGAGTCGATATACATTAAATATAATGGAGAATGGAAAATTCCCTGGAAACGCTTTCTAGAGGGTAAATGTGCATAGGTGTGTGAGGCGCTCTCTGTGATCTAGGACCAGACCGTGTTGTCTGCAGCACCTAACAAATGATAGGAGACTTAGGCCGATTATCCATACCTCAGTGTACGTGTCCGTTCCGCGTCCGTGTTCGTGTCCGCGACGTGGAACGGACACGGAGGTATGGAATAAACCCAACGTTATCTTTGGTGAGTGAAAAATCGCGGACACGGACGCGGAACGAGCACAGACGTATGGAATATACCAAACAATATCTTTGGTGAGTGAAAACTCGCTGACACGGACGTGGACGCGGACACGGACACGAATCACGCATCACGGAACCATGGAATAGCGGCCTAAGGCACCAGTATTCCATAGTTCCGTGATGCGTATTCCGTGTCCGTGTCCGCTATTTTTTACTCACCAAAGATATCGCTGGGTATATTCCATACCTCCGTGTCCGTTCCACGTCGGACGGACACGGAAGTATGGAATATGCCCATCGATATCTTTGGTGAGTGAAAAATCACGGACACGGACAATGTTTGACCATTGTTGCACCGCACCGATCAAGTCCTAGAAATTTAATCAAACGGTCGTTCAGATGAATTTGACCATTGATGCACCGCACCGGTTTTGTCCTATCAACATGACGTAGGGATAAGAAGAGTTTTTGAACATGTATATCACTTAGAACTTTTGACAAGTGTTTAATATAATATTAGAAATACATATGTACAAAAACTCTTCTCATCTCTGTGGCTTATTCAAAATCTTTCTTACATTATAATTTAAAGTTTAGATTTTCTTTTTTATGGAATTAGGACACCGTATCGCCCAATTTCTATGATAGCAAAACGACGCGAAATTTTCCAATTCTAAGGGTATGGGTCAAATCACAAAATGATGAAAAAAGCCATGTATATAATCAGAGCTGGACGATTTAAATATAAATGTTAATAATGAAAACGAATACCATAGGGAACAGGTTTTAGCCAAAACCACTTCTCTTCTAGATCGGTATTTTGAAAATCTTGGTAGATCGTTTATTTCATTTTCACTAAATTTACAAGACTGATCTTTTTTGTACACTAACAGAATCACACTGGACATAGCTAACGACGCGTCTATCGCGCCAACAACGAATTTCTGTCGCGTAAATAATGCATGTTGATGGCGTAATTCATGGCAAAAGAGCGTCACCGTAGTAAGCTTACACTTGGTTCTTCTTTAGATGATGATACAATGGCAAGGGACTGATCGCAAAGTACCCCCTCACCATTCTAGTTTTTGTTTGTATCACTAGAAAACGCACAAACCTTGCTATTTTTTGGAGAATTGCACACAGTTTTGCGAGGTAGGTGCAAAATGTTGTGTTTTCAAAGAAAACATTATTTTGTACAGTACAACCAGACATGTGCCCATTCTTACCAGAATATAAATATCGGGGGAAGTTATCATTTGACAAATAATACATTTCTTGTAATATATAGGCATCTTCTGCTAATTTAGCTGAGAATAAGTGAACTTACAGAAATTCGTCGTTGGCGCGATAGACGCGTCATTAGCTCATTAGCGCGAAAGCTATGTCCAGTCACAAAATCCGACCTTTAAGACATTTGCTGGAAAAAATAATTGCTAAGCACTATTGCAAGATCGCATAGAAGTGTTCAAATCTGCTTTAGATCCATATTTAAAAAAAGGAGACATGGAATTTCTTATATATCTTCTTTCTGAATGAAGTATAAAAACCAGACTTAGGTACACAATTTGTATGTTTGAAATTTATGTATCTAAAAGTTTTTTTTACGAAAAATGACCTAACAACAATTACACTTTTTCGTGTCTGCCTATTTCTTTTACATACGTTATACGCATTCGGCATATTATATACATCGTCAGATTAAGGCAGATTATTTATTATTTATAAGCATTAGCATTACATATAATATTTATCGCCAGCATTAGGCAGACAAGAGTATAAAGCATATAATTATGTACAAGATCTCAAGTAATAGGGTTTGGCGGAAAATAAATTGCTTTCCAAAAGTGGATCAAATAATTCGGCATCTGTGTTATACTTGAACAAGAACAAAGAAATAGCTATTGTTATGTTTGCATGAAAACGTGTAATTTAACAACGGAATATAATTTCTTCGCCTAGCTTATTAAAATTAGTTGCCAGTAAAAAAAACAAAATCAAAAGTATACATATATCAATTGCTTGATTATTGAAGGGGCTTTTATACATTTTGAGTATACTGTCCTTTTTATTAAGCTTTTCCATGAATAAATTTGACAGTTAACTAGGATGGCCTATGGATAGAGTGTAGGGCTCCAGGGGCCAGTATCTCGAAGCTATCGTAAGTGTAAACTTGTTCGTAACGTCATCTTATGATATTCGTAGCCAAATTTTTCTTTATCTCGAAGAATTCACAAGTTGCGAAAATTCGTAAACTCTGTTGTAACATACGGTAAAAAACCGACCCCTTGACGTTCTCGTAACTTAATAAACTGCGCAGATTCATCATATTCTCAGGAGAGTGGTCTTATTTTTGTACTTTCTCAATATTCCGTTAATTGAATTTATTTTGAAAAGTTCAATGTAGATGAAAATGAAACTTTAAAAACCACCAAATACGACAATATGAAAATATTGCAGACTCGGCTTGATTGAGCCAGTTTATGGTTAATGGAAATTCCCATGCTGTTTAGCCACCCACGGGCTGAGCACAACTCAATTTACAATGTACTCGTATAACCTGGTTAACACTGTCCCTGTATACAGCCCAGGTGCTTCCCGGTTCGGACGTCGGGGTCAACCGGCACAACAACCTCAGCGACAGAGGGCAAACTCGCATTGAATCGGTATAAACCGTGTTGAAACGGCGATTACCGGAAAGTTGATCCGGTGTTGTTTTATTTTATTACAACCGGGAGTCCCCGGGAGCGAAACCAAATGCTGGCCTATTTCGGGGAGATCCGGGGCATCACCGTAGCTCTTACGGCATGATTCGTCTCTCCACCTCAAGTCCACAGGGTCAAACCGTATTAAACCGGCATGTCCTCTGTCCAAGTTGGAGATCTGGTGACTCCTGGTTTGGCGGAGAGCCGACGTACCCCCGACTCGTGCTGGTTTAACTACGGTTTGGCACGGTAGCAGCGGGTAAATTTCGATAAAGTGACGGTGGAGTCTCGATATGGCTACGTTGAAGCAGGTGGATGCCGATTCAACTACGGAAGCCGTATTTAAACCATGATTTTATATTTGAAATTCATTCATCCCGATTGATTGCGGGTTTTCCCGGCGTAGCTACATTTGTGTTCTGATTGGTCCCGGTGTACAAACCGGGACGCACCGGGCTTTATACCGGAACAAGGCTTCGCATTTTCACGACAGTTATTGATATTTCTCGTTTTTTTAATTGTTGATAAACTTCTCGATCAAAATTATCATGGATTCAAATACGACCGCTAAAATTCTCCAAGCAACGGCGATTAAATTCACGATTGTTGTTAGAATAGAAATAATTAATTGCCAACGGTCCACAAGTGACATTTGGTCTTTTTTAACAGGTGGTTTTTAGCACATTTTGGACTGTATTGTGTTTGTTTGTTTTCAGTAAGTTTGTCTATGTCATGAATGTCAATCTAAAAGTCGATGGGACTCAAACTTTTGACTTCGGGCCGTTTTTCTATTTTTAATCGCTTTTAATTAGTCTCAGAGATGATAAGTCTCCGTATGCAATACTTCCACTTTATTTGTCCAAAATATTTCTTGTATTGAATTTGAAACAGGCAATACCTTACAATATAATAGTACCAAAGATTTTAAATATTAATGACGTTTTGCACAAAGTGGGTGGTTTGCACTGGCCCCAAATAATCCACAAAGTAGACAATTTTGGCTCAGCAAGAAGGATCGTTGAATAAATAAACATTTTGCTCTTAAAGGTTTACTATATGCCGATGTTTCACATGTAAATTATCTCATTATATGCCTTGTATAATTCTTACGAATTCTTAACCTCGGGACGCGTTACGAGAACGCTAAGTGGGGTGTTTTGAGATACCCGTGTAACATTGCCTTAGCGCCTTCATAGCAATTTCGTAACTCATACCTTAACTTAAGATACGAACGTTTATTTTCCAAGATACTTGCTCTTGCGGAATCGAATCCCTTCGATGCGAAAACTTTTTTTGTGTTTGCAATTCAGGAAATAGTCATCGAGAGTGATAAGTTGGAATAACTTGTTTTACAATCAATAAAAATAAATTAGTTTAAAGCTGAGTTTCTCTGCATTATTCTGAGTGTTTTGTTTCATTGTCGTGTGTCTTTTGTTTAATATTTCCATAGAATTTTTTTTTCAATGTTCCATCTGCATTTTAAGTGAAAAACAAGGTCAAGTAGCAAGCATAGACGCCGAAAAATATAACAAACCCAATCGTTAATAAGTTGATTATATATTTTAACGTTTCCTATGCGAAGTAAGTAAGATAATAAAAAAAACAACAATAACATACTTTGAAAAAACATTGCTTTAGCTTAAAACTTGTTCAGCAGTTTAAAACATGCAGAAATAGTTTTTGCGAAGTTTCTCGCAGGCATAACTTTGCTGAGTTTAACTTCACTCATAAGACATATCAAAGCTGGTTATATGTAAATGAGCGGATTAAGATTCTCGCAGTATGATGTGCTTGATATCAAATTAACGGAATAGGTAATGTCTATTAAATGAATCTCTTCGAAAATTTGCCAGATTTTTAGAAGTGACGTCACGTGGGTAAAATAAGGACGTTACACATGTGATATTGAGTGTAATGTTTTCGGAAAACACAAATCGAAATAAACTATGAAACGGCGCTTTGCTTTAAAAATTAATTTACAGTATATCAAAACAATTATTTAGTTTTATTAAAGGTTAGTGATATTGTCGGTCTAGTTGTCAAGTAACTTCATGTAACAAACACCCACATTGGCACCGCTAAAATTATTAAATTTTTTACATCGAGATAATCATAAAATATAAAGTAAACAAAATTATCTGCCGTAGTATTTTGTCTGCCTAATGCTGACGATAAATATTATATATTGTGTCTGCCTAATGATGGCGCAGTATATATAATATATAATGTCTGCCTAATGATGACGATGTATATAAAGTCTGCCGAATGCGTATAACGTATGTACGAAAAATTAGGCAGACACAAAAAAATGTATGTTTGTTATTTTTAGAAATTTTTGTAAAAAACATCGTATGCATAATTTTAGAGGCATTTTAATGGTAACTATGAGAAAAAAATAAGAAATTTTCAAATAACAAAAAACATACAAATTGTCTGCCTAAGTCTGTGTTTTATACTACAGTCTGCCTAAGGCTGAAAGCAGATATATATATATATATATATATATATATATATATATATATATATATATATATATATATATATATATATATATATATATATTAAAGGCTACCACTGCAGATCCTGAACAAACAACACAAATGAGCAGGCTGATCTAGATCTACACTGTTGGTATTGCATAAAAATGTGTATACATGTATATGATGAAAGAGTTTAAGACTAGTTGGGTGAATATCAGGGCCAAAAAGCATAAAACTGGGACTAGAGACCATAATTAGTGCTCAAGTATCTCATTCACATGAAAAATATGACATGCACAATTATCTAAACTGTATACTGAACAACTGTTGAAATGTCATGCCAAAATCTGTAAAACTGTGGAAGTTAGCATTAGCAGATTTGATTAATATCTGCTTGTCTCCTAAAACTAATGAACTAAACCATAGGAAAAACATGTTCGCACTTGAACACTTAAAGGTGAATATATGCGAAAAGTTTCACATCATATTAGCCTGTCTTAAAATGAAAAAGTTATTTGTGTCATAATATTTTGTAAAATTATTCTTTCTATGAAAAAATGCTGGAATGATCCATATGAAGAACTGTTCAAGAAGTTCACGTTACAGGGTTTGTGACTGTTACATAGTGCTCATTTCAAGGGAAAATAATCAATTGAGCAACAATGAAAAGTATGTCATAAGTAAAAGTATGTGCATTTGAACACTTGATGATCATACATTGTACAGTGAAACCCCTCTATAACAGAGATCTGAGGGACTAAGGGAAAGTGTCCTTAATAGCGGGTTGTCCTTAATTGTGGGTATAAATCAAGAAGAAAACAACATTTGCGTTCTTTAAAAACTTGTCCATAATACTGGGGTGCCCTTAATATTGAGTGTTTGTAATGAGGGGTTTTACTGTATTTGCAAGCATTTAAGGCAATATTTTCAAAATGGGTGTTCAGTTTACCTATATTTTGTGTCATTCTTTGACACTCTGTCAGAACAAGAGGTTGAATTAATTGAACAAGTAATTTCCATTTTACAGGCAACACTAAGTTTCATGTTAGAGTTGCATTTGAAAGGGATATAACTCATGAAATATTGAAACTGGAGGTATCATTCTTGTTGTCACAGATGGCATTGTTAGTGCTGATGATATATTCCAAGTACGAAGTGAATAAAACCAGTACTTTCAAAGTTATAGGCAACATTAAGTTTCATGTTAAAGATGCATTTGAAAGGGGCATAACTCAAAAAATATTGAAACTGGAGTTATCATTCTTGTTGTCACAGATGGCATTGTTCATGCTGATGATATATTCCAAGTATGAGGTGAATAGGACACGTACTTTCAATGTTATAGGCAACATTAAGTTTCAGGTTATAACTAAAAAAATATTGAAACTGGAGTTATCATTCTTGTCGTCACAGATGGCATTGTTCGTGCTAATGATATATTCCAAGTATAAAGTAAATAGGACAAGTACTTTCAAAGTTATCGGCAACATTAAGTTTCAGGTTAAAGTTGCATTTGAAAGGGGCATAACTAAAAAAATATTGAAACCAGAGTTATCATTCTTGTCGTCACAGATGTAAATTGTTCATGCTGATGATATATTCCAAGAATGAAGTGAATAGGACAAGAACTTTCAAAGTTATAGGCAACATTAAGTTTCAGGTGAAAGTTTGGGGGACTACGGGGCGCCGCCGCTGCTGCCAAACAATAGGATCCCTAAAGAATTCAAGCAGACCTTTGGTGTTCTGTTAGTGAGTTTATATATTGCGGTCTATATGGACAAATATGATTGTTCAATAGTATAGTCATACTTAAGTTTAAAGTTAGGGCTTTAAAAACAGTGAATGAAATACTTATTAAGCTCGATTTTCAAAGTACTATAACGTTAAAATGCTAATTCAGTCAGTACCTGTAAAAAATGACATAAATGTTACCTTATTCAAATCTCCAAGCTCTGTTGTTAAATTAAGTTAACACTGACCTAAAGCATTCCAGTTCAAGAAGGCACTCACAATGAACATGAGCAATGACCTCTTATATATCTTAACAGCAAATATTGCACCAACTCTAAATATAAACTGAAGATAGGTAAAGATATTGAATTGTAGACACTTAAAATTTTTCACTCTGCTACTAAAGTGTTTGTTTCAAATTTAATCACAGATCAACCAGCGAATGAATTGTTCAGGAAAGATTGAATTTTAAAATGGTATGAACTCTGTGTCAAGGTCTGGTTGATAACTGTAGAAGAACACAATTAAACTCTTGAGTTCTGAGACCGGTATTGTACTCGACACACCGCCTTGTCATGGTGAACATTTGTGCCAAGTTATTTTGAAAAGCAATGAGAAATAACAAATTTACAGGGAAGACAAGTTAATTCTATTTTCATTAACAGTGACCTAGTTTTTGGACCAAGATGTCCCATATTCAAACTCGTCCGAGAAATTGCTGGGTCAGACATCCCGACCAAGTTTCATGACAATCGAAACAAAAATGTGACAGCTAGAGTGTTAACCAAAAAATTATATTTTTAATTACAGTGACCTAGTTTTTGGACCCATATTCGAACTCGTCCAAGAATAATTGGGACAAACATCCTGACCAAGTTTCATGACAATCAGAGCAAAAATGTCACAGCAACAGTGTTAACAGGGAAATTCTATTTTTAGTAACAGTGACCTAGTTTTTGGACCCAGATGATCCATATTCGAACACGTACAAGAAATCATTGGTACAAACATCCTAAGAACATCCAAGAAATTACTGGGACAGACATCCTGACTAAGTTTCATGACAATTGGAGCAAAAATGTTACGGCAAGAGTGTTAACAAGAAATTTCTATTTTAAAAAGCACTAATGTTGTTTTTAGACCAAGATGACCCATATTCGAACTCGTCCAAGAAATCACCGAGACGAACATCCTGACCAAGTTTCATGACAACAAAGCAAAAATGTGACCGCTAGAGTGTTAACAAGAAAATTCTATTTTTAGTAACAGTGACCTAGTTTTTGGACCCAGATGACCCATATTCAAACTCATCTAAGAAATCATTTAGACAAACATCCTGACCAAGTTTCAAAACAATCGAGGCAAAAATGTGACCGCTAGAGTGTCAACAAACTAATGCATAATGTACTGACCGGCGGACAGACAATAAAACTGAGACTAGAGACCATACTCAATTCTCAAGCATCTGACTGCCAAAAACTGAAAAAAATGAAATGCATGAGTTCTGAGACCCCCTATTTATATGCCAGTTTGTTTACATACACTGTATACAGCTGAAACCTCTCTTTAACCCTTTCCTCCATAATTACCCATTTTTATGCATCTGCGACAAGTGTAGATCCAGATCAGCCGGCAAATTTGTGCCATCTGATCAGGATCTGCAGTGGTTCCAATGGGTCAGAAATAACCTAATGAATCAAAAAGCAAACAGTGTAGATCCTGATAAAATAATATGGGTGGATGTGCCAACTGATCTAGATCTAGGGTTAATATAGTCTGAACATTTTAAGAATTAGCTTTAAATTTGTTGTAGTTGGTGTTTTAAAGCGACATTACTTCAATTTAACCCGCTCTTGTATGAAATATTACATGTATTTGGAACTATAGTCACTAATTTGCAGCATTAGTTCGGGCTAATAAAATTTTAATTTACTGAATTAAATTTGGTCCGCGCGACTAAAAACGAAAGTAAGATTTCCGAAACGTCACAGAAATCGAGATCGCGCATGAAGTTGTCGCGTCGTTAAAAATAAATGCTAAATATAGCTCCATTATATTTAGCTTCTTAAAAGTTCGTGAATGACAATTTAACAATATCATTTAAAAATCCCATCTATAAGAAAGAATTTGACCAGACCTTTTGTGTTCTGTTAAAGAGGTCATAAATTGGAGTCTATTTGGACAAAAATGATGTTTTTAGTGGTATATTCTTATTTATATTATTATAATTTTAAAGCTGGGGCTTTAATTACAAACAGTGAATAAAATATTAAGAAAAGTCTGATATTCAAAGTGCTTTAAAGTAAGAATGTTGTTTACCTTATAAAAACTCCCAGAGCAAAGTTCTTAAAATTGCATAACACAGATCTAAGCAGGAAAGTTCAGTAGGTCATTCATTGACCACGGACAAGAGCTCTTTCTCTCTGTTTTCTTTTGAGACAGTAGTTTGCTTGAAATTAATAGACTAAACCTTTTCTACAAAAATGCTTAACCTTTTCCTCCATATATATACTTTTTTTCAATGGACAATCAGTGTAGATCCAGATCAGTCAGCATATCCCTTTTGCTAAACAAAATCTACACTGTTAGCTTTTTTATTTGTTCAGTTAATTCTGACTAAAATTCAACCAGTGCAGATCCTGAATAGACTACATAAATAAGCCAGCTGATCTGGATTTACACTGTTGGCATAGCAAAAAAATATGTACGAGTGGAAAGAGTTTGGTCAAGATCAGGGCTAAAGACAATAAAACTGAGACTAGAGACCATACTCAATTCTCAAGCAAATGACTGCTGAAAACTGATACTAGTCTTAGAAAAAAATCACATGCTGGAGTTCTGAGACCTCCAATTAACTAGCCATTTTTTATACATACACGTACAACATAACCCTTTCCTCCTTATATACGCATTTTTACGCAGGTGGAACAAGTAGATCCAGATCAGCTGGCACATTCCTGCCGTCTGATCAGGATCTGCACTGGTCCCATTTTAGTTAGAAATAACCTAATACATAAAAAAGCGAACAGTGCAGATCCTGATCAGATTGTTTGGATGTGCCGGCTGATCTGGATCTACACTGTTCGCCCATGCAAAAAGTTGTGTATATGGATGAAAGGGTTAATATAGTCTGAACATTTTGTGAATGTACTTCAAATTTGTTGTTGTTGTTGTTGTTGCTTTACTTACAAATTTGAACAAAATATTCACAAAAGCCCATGTTCAGTGCTATAAATTACAAATGATTATTTCATAGAATATGTCAAAATTTACCCTATAAAAACTTCCAGAGCAAAGTTCTTAATATTGCATAACACAGATCTAAGCAGGAAAGTTCAGTAGGTCATTTAATATGACCAGCAACCAGAGCATTGAACTCCATAATGCATTCTTATACATCTTAATATAGCTGAAGACAGGTAGAACTATTGAAATTTTGTCACTTAAAATTTTCACTCTGCTACTAAAATTTTTGTTTCAAATTTTATCACTGAACAACCAGTGAATGAATTGTTCAGGAAAGATTGAATTTTTAGATGGTATAAAGTTTGTGCCAAAATCTGGTTGATAACTATAGAAAATCAAAGGTTAAAAACAGAATTTAAAAGAAAAAAATTTTGAAAACCCCAGGGCGGGGCCCCTGGGCAATTCAAGAACATGATTTTAATAATTTGAGTAGAGATCATTAATATCAATATTCATACCAAATTTGATGACAATCAGATAAAAAATGTGACCTCTATTGCATTAACAAAATTTTTGCTTTAATCTGACCTAGTGACCTAGTTTTTGACCCAAGATGACCCAGTTTCAATAGGGGTCATCACACCACCAAGAGAAACATTCTGACCAAGTTTGATGAAAATCGGTTGAAAACTGTGGCCTCTATCGCGTTAACAAAGAAAATGTTGACGGACGACGGACGCCGGACGACGGACGCCGGACGACGGACATCTGGTGCCCCTCTGATCACAATAGCTCACTCAGAGCCTTCGGCTCTGGTGAGCTAAAAATAGAATTTTCTTGTTAACACTCTAGCGGTCACATTTTTGTTCTGATTGTCATGAAACTTGGTCAGGATGTTTGTCCCAATGATTTGTCAGAAGAATTCGAATACGGGTCATCTGGGTCCAAAAACTAGGTCACTGTTACTTAAAATAGAATTTTCTTGTTAACACTCTAGCGGGCACATTTTTGCTCCGATTGTCATGAAACTTGGTCAGGATGTTTGTCCCAGTGAATTCTCGGACGAGTTCGAATAAGGGTCATCTGGGTCCAAAAACTAGGTCACTGTTACTATAAATAGAATTTTCTTGTTAACACTCTAGCAGTCACATTTTTGCTCCAATTATCATGAAACATGGTCAGGATATTTGTCCCAATAATTTCTAGGCTGAGTTTGAATATGGGTCATCTGGGTCCAAAAACTAGGTCACTGTTACTATAAATAGAATTTTCTTGTTAACACTCTAGCAGTCACATTTTTGCTCCAGTTATCATGAAACTTGGTCAGGATGTTTGTCCCAATGATTTCTAGAATGAGTTTGAATATGGATCATCTGGGTCCAAAAACTAGGTCACTGTAACTAAAAATAGAATTTTCTTGTTAACACTCTAGCGGTCACATTTTTGTTCTGATTGTCATGACACTTGGTCAGGATGTTTGTCCCTATGATTTCTGGGACAATTTTGAATATGGGTCGTCTGGGTCCAAAAACTAGGTCACTGTTACTAAAAATACAATTTTCTTGTTAACACTCTAGAGGTCACATTTTTGCTCTGATTGTCATGAAACTTGGTCAGGATGTTTGTCCCAATGATTTCTCAGACAAGTTCGAATATAGGTCATCTGGGTCCAAAAACTAGGTCACTGTTTCTAAAAATAGAATTTTCTTGTTTACACTATAGTGGTCACACTTTACTCTGATTATCAGATTGTAAAGAAACTTGGTCAGGACATATGTCCCAGTTATTAATTGGACGAGTTTGAATATGGGTCACCTGGGGTCAAAAACTAGGTCACTGTTACTATAAATAGAAAAATCTTGTCCAGGCTGTAAATTTGTTATTTCTCATTGGATTTTAAAATAACTTGGCTCAAATGTTTACCATGACAAGGTGTACTTTCGCGTACAGTACCCATGCCTGTTGGTCCAAGGTCAAGGTCACCTTTACAAAAAATAACATTTTCTTGTCTGGGCTGTTAATTCCTAATGAATGAAGTGATTTCAAAATAACTTTACATAAATGTTCACCATGACAAAGGGATGTGTTGCTTACAATACCCATGCCGGTAGGTCAAAGGTCAAGGTCACTGTTACAAAAAATAGCATTTTCTTTTCCAAGCTGTAGATTTGTTGTTTCTTATTGGATTTTAAAATAACTTGGTGTAAATGTTCACCATATGGGTCTTGGGTCTTGTACAACACAACTTTGTTGTACTCAGGTGAGTGATAAAGGGCCATCATGGCCCTCTGGTTCATATTACCCACATCACATGTAGTAAGGTTCATAACTCTAATAATCATTTTCCAGGATAATTTCCCCAATAATCTTCGAATTTAAAAAAAAAATGTAATATTTAACTTTATTTAACTATATATTTACTACAGATTTCAAACATATGATCCTTTCATCTTTCACATTATATGCATGCAGTATGCCTTGTCTTCCACAAGCATATTTTTCATTACATATGTTTATTTATTACATATGTATACCTATTCGATTTCAAAGCTGCATTTCTGGGGCATATGTCAATTTCAAGTGACAGCTCTTGTTTCAAGTTTTTCCTATACAAGTCTATGTAAAATGAAGTGACCCCTGGGGCGGGGCAAATTTTGACCCCAGGGAAATAATTTGAATAATCTTTGTAGAGTTCCACAAGAGGGTGCTAAATGCCAAATATCTAAGCTCTAGGCCTTGTGGTTTCAGACAAGAAGATTTTTAAAATTTTTCCTATATGTCTTTGTAAAATGAAGTGACCCCTGGGGCGGGGCCAATTTTGACCCCAGGGAAATAATTTAAACAATCTTTGTAGAGTTCCACTAGAGTGTGCTAAATGCCAAATATCTAAGCTCTAGGCCTTGAGGTTTCAGACAAGAAGATTTTTTCAAGTTTTTCCTATATAAATCTATGTAAAATGAAGTGACCCCTGGGGCGGGTCCAATTTTGACCCAAGGGAAATAATTTGAACAATCTTTGTAGAGTTCTACTAGAGGGTGCTAAATGCCAAATATCTAAGCTCTAGGCCTTGTGGTTTCAGACAAGAAGATTTTTAAAGTTTTTCCTATATAAGTCTATGTAAAATGAAGTGACCCCTGGGGCGGGGCCAATTTTGACCCCAGGGAAATAATTTGAACAATCTTTGTAGAGTTACACTAGAGGGTGCTAAATGCCAAATATCTAAGCTCTAGGCCTTGTGGTTTCAGACAAGAAGATTTTTAAAGTTTTTCCTATATAAGTCTATGTTAAATGAAGTGACCCCTGGGGCGGGGCCAACTTTGACCCCAGGGAAATAATTTGAACAATTTTTGTAGAGTTCCACTAGAGGGTGCTTAATGCCAAATATCTAAGCTCTATGCCTTGTGGTTTCAGAGAAGAAGATTTTTAAAGTTTTTCCTTTAGGTTGCCATGGCAACCAGAGTTCTGCTTGGAATTCCATTTTTTGAACAATTTTGAAAGGGCATCATCTAAGCATTATTCCTGTGAAGTTTCATCAAAATTGGCCAAGCCGTTTCAGAGAAGAAGTCGATTGAAAAAATTGTTGATGATGCACGACGGACATCAGGCGGTCACAAAAGCTCACCTTGTCACTTTGTGACAGGTGAGCTAAAAAAAGTTAGCCAGAGTTATGTAACTTGTCAGTGTCATGACTGGTGAACTGTTAAGTGTGTAAACTTTCAAGCCAATGCTCTTTGTAGAAATTGAGAAACATCCAACTTGCAAAAAAAGGTTAACTGGACGGACGTACGGATGGAAGGAACGACATATGTACGGATGGAGGAATGGTTCAATCACTAGATGCTTAGGGCATAAAAATGGGATCGGTGGCTTGTGAAGTGTTGCAGTGTAACAGATGTTTACGGGGCTCATTCACTAGATTAATCTTTGTAGTATATATTAAAGATGGATGAAAGAACAGGGATGAAGTGTTAATGTACTGTCAAATTGATATTTTACATTTTAAAAGGTCTATCATTGCAATATAAACACAATATACTGTAGGTAACACATACGTTTTCTAGGAGTTTTCCGTACATAACTTTGATACTGTTGATAGTTTGTTCTGTGGTGTGCTGTACCTCGGCAACATGTTGTTCTGCCTTCTTCTTGTACTCGTACAGCTCTTGCTTCCTCTCTGTGTCACTATTCTGCTTCGCTAGAAATTCACTTTTCTCCCTGTCAATAGTAACATCAAGATTAACTAGTAATTAGCATAATTAGTTGTCACCAGTATTAACTCATTACTCAATGGATATAGTTTACATCCCATGTGTCACCAGTGGATATGGCTTATATCTTGTGTGACCAGTATCATATACAGATCAGCCTGCACATCCAAGAAGCAAAGGTGGAGACACTGATCAAACTGCATACTGTGGTATCATTTAATTTCCCAGGGACAAAATTTTGAGCAAATGGCATTTTCCCGCAGACATAAATTTGCGCAATTGTATTGCTCCTATGGAATATTATATTATTTTGTTAATTTTCGCTTGGGTTTGATTTCGAGCACATCCCCTAGCAAGAAATATGCGAAAATTAAACCAACACGAAATATAATGATATCACAGTAGATGGTCAGGCTCATCTGAATCTACACTGATCCCACCAAGGATATAAGAGGTATCCATGATAAAATGGTTTAGCAGCAATGAACCTACCCTACACAAAGCTAGCAACTCATTCTTAACTGTATTGATGGTATGCAGGTCAGCATGATCCCTATCATACCCTTAGTGCAATATCAGTATATCTCCTTCATATTTCAATGTTACTTATACTGGTTTTGCACTAATGTGGCACTGTGTTTTCACTGGCTGTTCTTTGTCACAAAACAAGCATGCCAATTTACATCACTTGTCAATGTTTCTGTTCAAATAGCCATTGTAAAAGCTGGGATAACATAAATTTGTCAAATATTTGTTAAGAATTACAAATATTAGGGATTATAACAAAAGATTTGATTTGTAAAGTTATTATGTTCAGCTGGTAATGAAAAATATTTGGTTTGTTTAGCCTGTTGGACCATCGGATATAGCTTAAATTTGATGGTAACCAGTAAAGATCTAGAAAAGCCTGCACATCTGTGCATTCTGATCTGAATCTACACTAGTTGCTACAATGTATTCAATTTAAAAGATTATTTCTGACCTAGAAGTGGACAATGTAAATCCAGATCTGACTGCACAGATATACAGGCTGATCTGGATCTACACTGGTTGCCAATGTGATTAAAGGCACATCCATGATGTAAAGGGTGAAAAAAACATAGCGCTCTTTAAAATATGAAATAAGGGTTTTCAAGGAAATGGTTCTCTAACCAGGCATAAACTAGCTAGACTGAGAAGTGCTCAAATTAAAGAATAAAACAAGAAGCTGTTCGGACAACACATATGCCCTCTGTAGCGAAGTCTGTCATGATACAAATTTAAAATGATAGCACAGTGTTGAAACAGCAACTAAAATCACAAGTTAGTTCTAAATAATAAAACTAGAATGTTCGGCTGAATACATGTATCACCTGCTTGCAAAAAGTTTAAACGTGGGCCTGTCATATATCATGTAAGATAAAAAGATGTAATTTAAGTTGCATTGCAATACTACAAAATTACAAATTTTCACTGATAGGTTATTATCTTTATTGTAAATTTCATTTATAAGCAAAATTAGGTTTAATGTAAAAATCATTCAAAGGAGAACAACTCCAAAACAGATAACTTCATTAAAACAGATGACATATATCAAGTATTGTGTCAAAAGAACAAATACTTTCCAAGTTATAAGCAATTAAGTTTCAGGCTAAAGTAAATTAAAAGGGGCATTACTAAAAAAGTTAACAAGAGGTGTTTGTCAAACACAAATGCCCCCCCTGACGTGCAAGTGATATCTATTAGCATTGAATTTAAATTTTTGGAAATTTAGAGACTTTTGTAAGCTTTAGCAATGAAGGGTACCAGTCATGAAAGCAATTTACAAGACGGTGGAACTCCTATATATCAATAACCAGGTCATCCAATGAGAGGATTACATTTACCTCGACAAACATAAGCGCGTGTAGATTAACCTAGTCTAACACAAAGGATTTTATTGTAATTTAAATCAAATATTCGCTATTGGCGGAGATATAGTAGCTCTAGTGTTATGTCAATTCCGGTAATGTGCAGGCTTTAGTGACCATCCATACGAAACCAAAGCATTTAATAAACACAAGTGAGTGATAATCAGTGCCTATTTATGACACGGCATATATTGAAATAGTTTAAAATTAATGTTATGGATCATTAATATATATCTTTACTTGAAATTGTCATGGGGAAAAATAATCACAACTTTACACTGAGAAGTATTTTATTTTATTATACAAATAAACATAAAAACGTTGTCTAGTTATTGATCGAACAAGGTTTTTTGTTGTCAAGGCCACCGTGACCTTGACCTTTGACCTACTGACCCCAAAACCAATAGGGGTCTTCTACTGGTCACGACCAACTTCCACACCAAATATGAGGTCTGTATCACAAAGCGTTGTCTAGTTATTGATCGGACAACGTTTTTGTATGCAAAGGCCACTGTGACCTTGACCTTTGACCTACTGATCCTAAAATCAATAGGGTTCTTCTACTGGTCATGACCAACCTCCACACCAAATATGAGGACTGTATCACAAAGCGTTGTCTAGTTATTGATCGGACAACGTTTTTGTATGCAAAGGCCACTGTGACCTTGACCTTTGACCTACTGATCCTAAAATCAATAGGGTTCTTCTACTGGTCATGACCAACCTCCACACCAAATATGAGGACTGTATCACAAAGCGTTGTCTAGTTATTGATCGGACAAGGTTTTTGTGGTCAAGGCCACTGTGACCTTGACCTTTGACCTACTGACCCCAAAATCAATAGGGGTCTTCTACTGGTCATGACCAACCTCCACACCAAATATGAGGACTGTATCACAAAGCGTTGTCTAGTTATTGATCGGACAAGGTTTTTGTGGTCAAGGCCACTGTGACCTTGACCTTTGACCTACTGACCCCAAAATCAATAGGGGTCTTCTACTGGTCATGACCAACCTCCACACCAAATATGAGGACTGTATCACAAAGCGTTGTCTAGTTATTGATCGGACAAGGTTTTTGTGGTCAAGGCCACTGTGACCTTGACCTTTGACCTACTGACCCCAAAATCAATAGGGGTCTTCTACTGGTCATGACCAACCTCCACACCAAATATGAGGACTGTATCACAAAGCGTTGTCTAGTTATTGATCGGACAAGGTTTTTGTGGTCAAGGCCACTGTGACCTTGACCTTTGACCTACTGACCCCAAAATCAATAGGGGTCTTCTACTGGTCATGACCAACCTCCACACCAAATATAAGGACTGTATCACAAAGCGTTGTCTAGTTATTGATCGGACAAGATGTGGTCTACGGACCGACATACCGACCGACATACCGACCGACCGACCGACCGACCGACATGTGCAAAGCAATATACCCCCGCTTCTTCGAAGGGGGGCATAATAAGGAGTTATCATTCTTAGTATCACATCTGCTTTGTTAATGCAGATGACATATTTCAAATATTAGGTAAACAAGTACTTTCAATTTTATATGCAACATTCAGTACCATATTATAGTACTTTAAATTGGACATAACTGGAAAAATAGTGAAATGGGAGTTATCATTCTTGTTGTAACCAATGAATTTGTTCATTAAGATGATATATTTAAAGTATTAAGTTAATAGGACAAGGACTTAAAATTGTAGGCAACATAAAGTTCCATATTAAAATATTTAAAAGGGATATAACTCCAAAAATAGTCAAACAGAAGTTATCATTCTTGTTGTCACAGATGGTTTTATTCATTCAGATGTTATATTCCAACTTGCTGAAACAGGTTAACCATTTCTCTAAGTACAAAGTGGGGAGATAACCCAAGAAATAAGGTAGCTGGAGTTATGTAACTTGTCTGGTTCATGACCTGTGCATTGTTAAGTAAGTGTGTTAATTTCATACTACTGTTATTTGCAGAAATTGAGAAATTTTATCTTAGTTGCAGAAACACCAGGTTAATCATTTATCTCCAAGTACAAAATGGGGAGATAATCCCAGAAAAAAGGTACGTAGAGTTTTGTTTCTTATAAGGGTCATGACCTGTGCAAGGTTAAGTAAGTGTGTAAATTTTCATGCTGATGCACTTTGTAGAAATTGAAAAATATCCAACTTTTTAAAACAGGTTATCCATTTATCTCTAAGTACAAAATGGGGAGATAACCCCAGAAATAAGATAGGCAGAGTTATGTAACTTGTAAAGGTAATGATCTGTGCACGGTTAAATAAGTGTGTTAACTTTAATAAAATTTTTCTTTGTGAAAATTGAGAAAATTTCAACTTGCCAAAACAGGTTAACCATTTTTTCTAAGAACAAAAAGGGAAGATTACACAACAAATAAGATAGCCAGAGTTATGTAACTTGTAAGGGTCATGACCTGTAAACTGTTAAGTAAGTATGTAAACTTTCATGCCAAAGCTGTTTGTAGAAATTCAGAAATATCCAACTTGCCGAAACAGGTTAACCATTTATCTCTAAGTACAAAATGGGGAGATAATCCCAGAAATAAGGTACCCAGAGTTATGTAACTTGTAAGGGTCATGATCTGTGCACTCTTGAGCAAGTGTTGAACTTTTATGCCAATTCTTTTTGTGGAATTTGAGAAATATCCAACTTGCCGAAACAGGTTAACCATTTTTCTAGGTACAAAAAGGGGAGATAACCCCACAAATAAGGTACCCAGAGTTATGTTACTTGTCAGGGTCATGACCTGTGAACTGTTAAGTAAGTCTGTAAACTTTCATGCCAATGCTCTTTGTAGAAATTGAGAAATGACGAACT
The DNA here is from genome assembly GCA_038501625.1 of Corbicula japonica. Classification (NCBI taxonomy): domain Eukaryota; kingdom Metazoa; phylum Mollusca; class Bivalvia; order Venerida; family Cyrenidae; genus Corbicula; species Corbicula japonica. The sequence continues at coordinate 2,605 of JAZAYU010001139.1, read as the reverse complement.
TGCCGAAAAATGTTAACCGGACGGATGGACGTTCAGACGGACGGACATCCTGACAAATCGGTACTTAAGTGGCTATCCTTTTGTTCTCCCCATTGTTCTTTTTAGCCACATAAACCGAAATAGCCACATAAACCCATTACGGAATGAATGACATCAAAGAAAATGTACAGTTACCTATTGTCCCTACAGCCACCTAAGTACCAATTTATCCGGTCGGATGGACGGACAGTTCAATCACTAGATGCCAGGGGCATAAAAAACAACATGTTTTTTAAACACAAACACATTCACATACTTGACTAATATATCATGTTGTTCGTGGAGTACCCTGCTTTTACTCTGATACTGAAGAGTTATCTTTGAGAGTTTCTCTTGTTTTGTGGACAGCTGCTGTTGTATTTGTTCCTTCTTTGTACAGAGTTCCTTCCCCTGCTCCTTGCATTCATGTATCTTGTCATGTAACTGGGCGGTTTCTGCCTGAATCTCACTAAAAATAATGCTCAGATTATTACATACTGAAATGATAATGAAACTCACAGTTACCAACAATACACATGCAAGTTATAATTTATTTGAATTATTCACATGTTCCTGAAATAGCAAAATTATCTTGTCTAATGCACCTTGACATTGGCAGCAGGAAAATCAAAAGTTGACAGCTGTAGTACCTTGTAAATCAGGAAATATTTCCATAATCCCATATATCAGGAAATCACTTCATTATCCCATGTGAATCAGGATATATAGCTCCATTATATATGTTTATCAGGAAAAAGATCCATTATCCCATGTGAATCAGAACATATGCCCATTATTCCATGTTTTTCAGGAATTAACACCATTATCCCATGTGAATCAGCAAATATCCCTCATTATCCCATGTGAATCAGGAAATACCCCTTGTTATCCCATGTGAATCAGGAAATATCCATCATTATCCTATGTGAATCAGGAATTATCCCTCATTATCCCATGTGAATCAGGAAATATCCCTCATTATCCCATGTGAATCAGGAAATATGCCCATAATTTAATATTTTCCAGGAATAAACACCATTATGTGATTCAGGAAATAACTCTAATAACCCCTGACTGCCAATTTTGCGAAAATAAATCCATCAGCAATATTAATATGTTCATATGAATAAAGTTCTTACTTTTCCTTATCAATGCTAGCCTGAACAGACTCGAGAATCTGAAGACCTTTCTCAGCATCTATACCAGCTTGTTTTGCTCTCTGTCTCTGCTCTTTTAGCTGACTGCAATGATTATAGGTATATTTGTTACAATCAATAATGAATGTGTTAAAACAAATAATAATAAAATATTTTTCTTTCAAATGATCAGAATTTAGCTGTATCCCAGTGATTAGGTATTTGGTAAAGGTTTGTCTGTCTTTTAATTTCTATTTTTAAAAAGTACATACAGACAGATTGTACAAGTATTAAAAAAATCCCCACTGTGAGTGAGAGCTGGCCCATTTTGCTATTAAAAGCCTTCAAGTATTCTATCACACTATCAAGTTTGGAATCTGGTCCCGGTATAACCAATCTAGATTCCTTCCTACCTTACAGGCTCCTTTTTTTCTAATTGTGTTCTTTCACTTGGAGGGAGGGGGGGGAGGGGGGTTAGCTGTTTCTGTTATAATTTTCAATGAGAATGATTCTAGATTGTTTGCTACCTGAGCCGGTTCCTCTTCTTGTCAAGGTCTTCCATCATGTTCTGAAGCTGTTCCTTCAGATGGTCCTGCTCGGCTCGCACTTTCTCTGGCGACTGTACAATCTTTGCAGCCAACCTTTCCTCATCTTCTTTACTCTTCAGTATGGCACACTTCAACTGATCCTATAGTAACAGTTAATTTCATGAGAAGTCTGCTCACTCAACTCACAAAAACATCTGGTTAGGTAATGTATTACACAGGTCCCAGCTGCTTTTATTATCATATGCCTTTTGATATTTAAAATGAAGAAAGCAAAAGCAAAAAATATGGCCTATCCATACTTTCACTTGATGTTTAATAGCGAGATTATCAGGATTTGTTTGTTGTTTTGTGGTTTTCATCAATAATTTTGAAATATAACAACAATCAATGAATTCTTTACTCCATGTATATGATTAATCCCATGTGTGAGCAGTGTAGATCTGATTAGCCTGCACATCAATCCAACAGGTCCATTATTGATTCCTTTATTTGGCTAGTAGATCCTTATCAGACTGCAAGGATGTGATCTGGATCTACACTGGTTGCCCATGTTATATTTCTTATGATTATGGATCAGTGACACACATTTGGCAATTAACAGTAAGGATGAGAACATTTTCACCATCGATTCAGTTGTTGAACATTACCAAATCAACACTGGCAACAAAGACATAAATCTTAGCAATTTAACATGATTATGTTTCAATAATTTCTGTTTTGAATATTACAAACATGTATTAACAAAACACAATATAACAACACTTTGGTAACACTGAATAAATATGTTTTGAATGATTGTAAAACAGTTAATAAGATAATGGAAAACAGTCTCAAATCTCAGAGGAGACAGCATACTCGACTATTCGAATCATTTGAAACAAATGCAATTTGAAGATTAAAACA
>JAZAYU010001138.1:0-81577 GCA_038501625.1 Corbicula japonica | reverse complement strand
ACCCTGCTATTATACATTCATGCAGCTTTAATAAATGAAAATAAAGAAAATTTATGCAAACCTTTTATCTGTTTACTATGTTAATGTTCATATTCTGTGCCGTAGCTGTCTACCAATTCTGCATTTATAATTATCTATAGGCTTCATAACCTTGGTGATACACATCTCTGAAAAAAAATGTTTGATTTTAAATCTTCGCTGATAACTAGTACTTCAGTTATACAGTACCTTTTGTGGCTTATGAAGATGTACATAAATTGCTGTTGCAGTTAACAGTGAACAATTCATACTGTTGCCATAATTTATTTATTACATGTAAGGTCTTTTTATTAAAATCACATAAAAGGAAGATCGAAATGATGGAACATTTCATGCTAGCTTTAATTCCAGAGTGTTATCACATTTTAAACTTTATATAATTTGTAATAAAGACCACATAAAGATGTGCCAGCTGATCTGAATCTACATATATGCCATCTGATCTGGATTTACATGGGCTGACCATTTGTGCTAAAAAGGTGTGTCCATGAAGTATGTTAAGTTATTGACTGTGAAAACTAAAACAGCATCGTTTTCTTTCTAAAAAACGTGAACAAGATTATGAGATTTATCCACTAAATAAAGGATTAAATAAGTGACCAAAGGGACCCATAATGTATTTACAACATGGTCTGCAGAGAAACTTTGTGGCGTTTGATTCTGTGTCTTCCAAAAATTTGGCATGTTCAGGTGATTTTGTGTGAACATGCCACAGATTATGGTACACCGTAGCAGGGCTGGACAAATTTAGATTTTTTAGTAACAGAAATGTAGTCTAAAACTGGCTGGGTAAACATTTCAGCTACAATGTAGTCCCACTTTTGCCCAAATAAGCAAATTCAGTCAGTATTAACAGTACAGAAAGGAACAGGAAATTCAAGAGAAACCATTACATGGGGGGCTTGATAATGTTAAAATAGATCTCAAAACATGTTATTTTGTAATAAATTTATTGCTGTTGTAATATGATATGCATAAAAGAGAATGGCGCATATCAAATTAACGTTTAAAACTAGTCTACACTAAAACAATTGAGCTAGCCCACAGACAAGCAATCAGATATTTTGAGATTGTCCGATACCATTTTCCACTTTGTCCAAGGCGTCGGGCTAGTGGGTTTGTCCAGCCATGCATAGTCATGTAAAGGAAGGGCAAATTCTGTGCTGTTTGAGTGTTTGTACAGTTTATTATAGGTAAATTAAAAAAAAATTACCTTTCCAGTAGTCTTATTTTTCTCCTATTCCAGTTTCATGCTATTTGAACCAGATTTGTCAGGCATCTTTTATATGTATACCTCAAACTGAAATACAAATTACAAAAAACAAAATTTATAAATGATATTATTTGCCCATACATGCATATACCTTCCAATGACTTAATTTATTTTTCTTAGTGACAGACTTCTTTAAAGTCGCCGGACTGTCCGACCTGTCCGGTAAAAATCTGAAATAAATAATTAGTGGTAAACACGGCTTCGCCGTGCTTCCTATTTAAATCATTCAACACTATGCCTCATTTTTTTTATGAAATGTAGCTCTAATAATTTTTATTTGTTGTAAATGAAGCATTATTCAGATAGCATTTGGTAAACAAAGCTTTACAGAAAGAGTATTTTATTTAAAATGTAAGAGCAAGTGTACTTTCTGTCACTTGCTCATTCACTCAACCTGTAAGGTGATTGGGTCAAAGAAAATTTCTACACCTCTGACAGAGCAATTATTCCTAAAATCTGAAATAAACAATTAGTGGTAAACACGGCTTCGCCGTGCTTCCTATTTAAAGTGGGTAAAACAAAATCTCTACACCTCTGCTGAGCAGTTATTCCTAAAATCTGAAATAAATAATAAGTGGTTAACACGGCTTCGCCGTGCTTCCTATTTAAGGTAGAGCAACTGTAATGCTTTCCCGCGCAAAAATTTTCGACGTCATCAAACATCGGCTCGGTGACTTCCGACGCTACTCGTCAGAGTCGATAGTAGCCGAAGCAACATCGATTATTGTCGACTGTTAGTGACAGTTCACCGAGTATTCCCGACATTCGAGAAAAAAGCGCGGGAAAGCATTACAGTTGCTCTACCTTAAATAATTCTAGAATATGCCTCATTTTTTTGGAAAGTCAGCTCTAAATATTTCTATTTGTTGTTAATGAAGCATTATTCAGATAGCATTCGGTAAACACAGCTTTACCATGCCTCAAACAACTTATATTAGCAGAGTAGCTTTATGCTTAATCTGCAAACTTTGGGTTCAAGTCCTGATCATGAAAACACTTGACTCGTATCTTCAAAAATTTTGGTCACATTTCATTTGACCAGTTCTGTCCAGAGTTAATTTCAACGTAATACCTTATCGCTTTCCCACACCAAATTAAAACGAAAGCAATCGATATTACCATCTAATCTGCAATGTTAAACTTACTGTTCTTGTTGATGATTTCAGTAAAACAAGAGGGCCAAATGGCCCTATCGCTCACCAGATTCTTGGAAGCATGAAATGAAAGGGTGGAAAGAATTCCAGGAAAGAGCAAGTACACAGCTTTCTTTTCAACAATGTGAAGAATGGGTTTTATAGTTTCACACAAAGATATGTTTTCACATTTGATAAGGTGATTATTCTACTTGATTTGCTGTGGTATTATAGCATTTCATACTGTTACACTTATGTATAATTCTAAGAAGGGTTTAGTCTTCAACCAATTAGATACATGCAGATAATGTTTTCTATTTCGAGGCACTAGTTTGGTTGTTATTAATAGAATATACCTTTGCTACAAAAATGTTTAACTCTTTTTTCCATATATATTTATATATATATATATATATATATATATATATATATTAAAGGCTACCACTGCAGATCCTGAACAAACAACACAAATGAGCAGGCTGATCTAGATCTACACTGTTGGTATTGCATAAAAATGTGTATACATGTATATGATGAAAGAGTTTAAGACTAGTTGGGTGAATATCAGGGCCAAAAAGCATAAAACTGGGACTAGAGACCATAATTAGTGCTCAAGTATCTCATTCACATGAAAAATATGACATGCACAATTATCTAAACTGTATACTGAACAACTGTTGAAATGTCATGCCAAAATCTGTAAAACTGTGGAAGTTAGCATTAGCAGATTTGATTAATATCTGCTTGTCTCCTAAAACTAATGAACTAAACCATAGGAAAAACATGTTCGCACTTGAACACTTAAAGGTGAATATATGCGAAAAGTTTCACATCATATTAGCCTGTCTTAAAATGAAAAAGTTATTTGTGTCATAATATTTTGTAAAATTATTCTTTCTATGAAAAAATGCTGGAATGATCCATATGAAGAACTGTTCAAGAAGTTCACGTTACAGGGTTTGTGACTGTTACATAGTGCTCATTTCAAGGGAAAATAATCAAATGAGCAACAATGAAAAGTATGTCATAAGTAAAAGTATGTGCATTTGAACACTTGATGATCATACATTGTACAGTGAAACCCCTCTATAACAGAGATCTGAGGGACTAAGGGAAAGTGTCCTTAATAGCGGGTTGTCCTTAATTGTGGGTATAAATCAAGAAGAAAACAACATTTGCGTTCTTTAAAAACTTGTCCATAATACTGGGGTGCCCTTAATATTGAGTGTTTGTAATGAGGGGTTTTACTGTATTTGCAAGCATTTAAGGCAATATTTTCAAAATGGGTATTCAGTTTACCTATATTTTGTGTCATTCTTTGACACTCTGTCAGAACAAGAGGTTGAATTAATTGAACAAGTAATTTCCATTTTACAGGCAACACTAAGTTTCATGTTAGAGTTGCATTTGAAAGGGATATAACTCATGAAATATTGAAACTGGAGGTATCATTCTTGTTGTCACAGATGGCATTGTTAGTGCTGATGATATATTCCAAGTACGAAGTGAATAAAACCAGTACTTTCAAAGTTATAGGCAACATTAAGTTTCATGTTAAAGATGCATTTGAAAGGGGCATAACTCAAAAAATATTGAAACTGGAGTTATCATTCTTGTTGTCACAGATGGCATTGTTCATGCTGATGATATATTCCAAGTATGAGGTGAATAGGACACGTACTTTCAATGTTATAGGCAACATTAAGTTTCAGGTTATAACTAAAAAAATATTGAAACTGGAGTTATCATTCTTGTCGTCACAGATGGCATTGTTCGTGCTAATGATATATTCCAAGTATAAAGTAAATAGGACAAGTACTTTCAAAGTTATCGGCAACATTAAGTTTCAGGTTAAAGTTGCATTTGAAAGGGGCATAACTAAAAAAATATTGAAACCAGAGTTATCATTCTTGTCGTCACAGATGTAAATTGTTCATGCTGATGATATATTCCAAGAATGAAGTGAATAGGACAAGAACTTTCAAAGTTATAGGCAACATTAAGTTTCAGGTGAAAGTTTGGGGGACTACGGGGCGCCGCCGCTGCTGCCAAACAATAGGATCCCTAAAGAATTCAAGCAGACCTTTGGTGTTCTGTTAGTGAGTTTATATATTGGGGTCTATATGGACAAATATGATTGTTCAATAGTATAGTCATACTTAAGTTTAAAGTTAGGGCTTTAAAAACAGTGAATGAAATACTTATTAAGCTCGATTTTCAAAGTACTATAACGTTAAAATGCTAATTCAGTCAGTACCTGTAAAAAATGACATAAATGTTACCTTATTCAAATCTCCAAGCTCTGTTGTTAAATTAAGTTAACACTGACCTAAAGCATTCCAGTTCAAGAAGGCACTCACAATGAACATGATCAATGACCTCTTATATATCTTAACAGCAAATATTGCACCAACTCTAAATATAAACTGAAGATAGGTAAAGATATTGAATTGTAGACACTTAAAATTTTTCACTCTGCTACTAAAGTGTTTGTTTCAAATTTAATCACAGATCAACCAGCGAATGAATTGTTCAGGAAAGATTGAATTTTAAAATGGTATGAACTCTGTGTCAAGGTCTGGTTGATAACTGTAGAAGAACACAATTAAACTCTTGAGTTCTGAGACCGGTATTGTACTCGACACACCGCCTTGTCATGGTGAACATTTGAGAAATAACAAATTTACAGGGAAGACAAGTTAATTCTATTTTCATTAACAGTGACCTAGTTTTTGGACCAAGATGTCCCATATTCAAACTCGTCCGAGAAATTGCTGGGTCAGACATCCCGACCAAGTTTCATGACAATCGAAACAAAAATGTGACAGCTAGAGTGTTAACCAAAAAATTATATTTTTAATTACAGTGACCTAGTTTTTGGACCCATATTCGAACTCGTCCAAGAATAATTGGGACAAACATCCTGACCAAGTTTCATGACAATCAGAGCAAAAATGTCACAGCAACAGTGTTAACAGGGAAATTCTATTTTTAGTAACAGTGACCTAGTTTTTGGACCCAGATGATCCATATTCGAACACGTACAAGAAATCATTGGTACAAACATCCTAAGAACATCCAAGAAATTACTGGGACAGACATCCTGACTAAGTTTCATGACAATTGGAGCAAAAATGTTACGGCAAGAGTGTTAACAAGAAATTTCTATTTTAAAAAGCACTAATGTTGTTTTTAGACCAAGATGACCCATATTCGAACTCGTCCAAGAAATCACCGAGACGAACATCCTGACCAAGTTTCATGACAACAAAGCAAAAATGTGACCGCTAGAGTGTTAACAAGAAAATTCTATTTTTAGTAACAGTGACCTAGTTTTTGGACCCAGATGACCCATATTCAAACTCATCTAAGAAATCATTTAGACAAACATCCTGACCAAGTTTCAAAACAATCGAGGGCAAAAATGTGACCGCTAGAGTGTCAACAAACTAATGCATAATGTACTGACCGGCGGACAGACAATAAAACTGAGACTAGAGACCATACTCAATTCTCAAGCATCTGACTGCCAAAAACTGAAAAAAATGAAATGCATGAGTTCTGAGACCCCCTATTTATATGCCAGTTTGTTTACATACACTGTATACAGCTGAAACCTCTCTTTAACCCTTTCCTCCATAATTACCCATTTTTATGCATCTGCGACAAGTGTAGATCCAGATCAGCCGGCAAATTTGTGCCATCTGATCAGGATCTGCAGTGGTTCCAATGGGTCAGAAATAACCTAATGAATCAAAAAGCAAACAGTGTAGATCCTGATAAAATAATATGGGTGGATGTGCCAACTGATCTAGATCTAGGGTTAATATAGTCTGAACATTTTAAGAATTAGCTTTAAATTTGTTGTAGTTGGTGTTTTAAAGCGACATTACTTCAATTTAACCCGCTCTTGTATGAAATATTACATGTATTTGGAACTATAGTCACTAATTTGCAGCATTAGTTCGGGCTAATAAAATTTTAATTTACTGAATTAAATTTGGTCCGCGCGACTAAAAACGAAAGTAAGATTTCCGAAACGTCACAGAAATCGAGATCGCACATGAAGTTGTCGCGTCGTTAAAAATAAATGCTAAATATAGCTCCATTATATTTAGCTTCTTAAAAGTTCGTGAATGACAATTTAACAATATCATTTAAAAATCCCATCTATAAGAAAGAATTTGACCAGACCTTTTGTGTTCTGTTAAAGAGGTCATAAATTGGAGTCTATTTGGACAAAAATGATGTTTTTAGTGGTATATTCTTATTTATATTATTATAATTTTAAAGCTGGGGCTTTAATTACAAACAGTGAATAAAATATTAAGAAAAGTCTGATATTCAAAGTGTTTTAAAGTAAGAATGTTGTTTACCTTATAAAAACTCCCAGAGCAAAGTTCTTAAAATTGCATAACACAGATCTAAGCAGGAAAGTTCAGTAGGTCATTCATTGACCACGGACAAGAGCTCTTTCTCTCTGTTTTCTTTTGAGACAGTAGTTTGCTTGAAATTAATAGACTAAACCTTTTCTACAAAAATGCTTAACCTTTTCCTCCATATATATACTTTTTTTCAATGGACAATCAGTGTAGATCCAGATCAGTCAGCATATCCCTTTTGCTAAACAAAATCTACACTGTTAGCTTTTTTATTTGTTCAGTTAATTCTGACTAAAATTCAACCAGTGCAGATCCTGAATAGACTACATAAATAAGCCAGCTGATCTGGATTTACACTGTTGGCATAGCAAAAAAATATGTATGAGTGGAAAGAGTTTGGTCAAGATCAGGGCTAAAGACAATAAAACTGAGACTAGAGACCATACTCAATTCTCAAGCAAATGACTGCTGAAAACTGATACTAGTCTTAGAAAAAAATCACATGCTGGAGTTCTGAGACCTCCAATTAACTAGCCATTTTTTATACATACACGTACAACATAACCCTTTCCTCCTTATATACGCATTTTTACGCAGGTGGAACAAGTAGATCCAGATCAGCTGGCACATTCCTGCCGTCTGATCAGGATCTGCACTGGTCCCATTTTAGTTAGAAATAACCTAATACATAAAAAAGCGAACAGTGCAGATCCTGATCAGATTGTTTGGATGTGCCGGCTGATCTGGATCTACACTGTTCGCCCATGCAAAAAGTTGTGTATATGGATGAAAGGGTTAATATAGTCTGAACATTTTGTGAATGTACTTCAAATTTGTTGTTGTTGTTGTTGTTGCTTTACTTACAAATTTGAACAAAATATTCACAAAAGCCCATGTTCAGTGCTATAAATTACAAATGATTATTTCATAGAATATGTCAAAATTTACCCTATAAAAACTTCCAGAGCAAAGTTCTTAATATTGCATAACACAGATCTAAGCAGGAAAGTTCAGTAGGTCATTTAATATGACCAGCAACCAGAGCATTGAACTCCATAATGCATTCTTATACATCTTAATATAGCTGAAGACAGGTAGAACTATTGAAATTTTGTCACTTAAAATTTTCACTCTGCTACTAAAATTTTTGTTTCAAATTTTATCACTGAACAACCAGTGAATGAATTGTTCAGGAAAGATTGAATTTTTAGATGGTATAAAGTTTGTGCCAAAATCTGGTTGATAACTATAGAAAATCAAAGGTTAAAAACAGAATTTAAAAGAAAAAAATTTTGAAAACCCCAGGGCGGGGCCCCTGGGCAATTCAAGAACATGATTTTAATAATTTGAGTAGAGATCATTAATATCAATATTCATACTAAATTTGATGACAATCAGATAAAAAATGTGACCTCTATTGCATTAACAAAATTTTTGCTTTAATCTGACCTAGTGACCTAGTTTTTGACCCAAGATGACCCAGTTTCAATAGGGGTCATCACACCACCAAGAGAAACATTCTGACCAAGTTTGATGAAAATTGGTTGAAAACTGTGGCCTCTATCGCGTTAACAAAGAAAATGTTGACGGACGACGGACGACGGACGCCGGACGACGGACATCTGGTGCCCCTCTGATCACAATAGCTCACTCAGAGCCTTCGGCTCTGGTGAGCTAAAAATAAATAAAAACGTCGTAAAATTCCAATGTTTAGAATGTTGTGGAAACCGGTATCACTGCAATTAACCAAATTTCGAACAACTACCGTAATGCTCATCACTACAGTACTGTGAAGTATACAGTTAGACTCTAACTATGTGACAATATTAGGTTTTAATCAATGTAGAAACTTATTTACCTGATTTTTAGGGCGAGTTCAATCTTAATTGTTATCTAACATATGGAATCAGAACATCTGAAAATGTGAATCGAGAAAAAAAATGGCGGCTTTTCAGTTTTAAAATCCAGAAGCAAGCAATCTGGATTCAAGTCATATTGTCCAATCAGAAAAAGCCTTACTTTGCAATGATGAAAGTGATATTGGGGCGCGCCACGGGAAAGGTACCTTCGGTCTTATTTTCGTCAACTGTCCGAATGTACTTTTTCCCGTGACGCGCCCCATAGTCAGATTTTGCAAACCGGAAGACGCGGTTTCAAACCCGCTTGGTATAGACCGTTAGACATGCGCAATACCGTAATCGGAATCGACACGATTTCGACGCGCTTCGCGCGTCGAAATCGTAGGGTCGATTCCGTATAATAATCAAAGCGCTGATAGCGTTGAAAGACTTTCGCGCCGGAGAATTACATTACGCAGCAGAATGTCAACTTTGGCTTACATCGTTTAATATGTGCACACGATAGAAACTGCATGTCAACTTAAATACTTGCTCACGGCCATTATGAAAGAGTAGTCAAACATCTGCTATAAAATCCCCACAAAATACCCCAGAATGCTGGATTTGGCATATAGATTTTCAAATTTTCCCGGACCCCCCATGATAAGTTAGGCCTCTTACAAATTAATTTGGGCCTGATAAACGGACTGATTTTCTAGCTTAGTTAAAAATTAACATTGTTAAAAATAACTCGCTGAGTTGAACCCCCCTTGCTGAAATACTGGATCCGCCCCTGTCAACTATTGTAAATGCAAATGTTATGTAGTGTATAAGCTGACTAAACAATACTAAATCCTGTAGATTATACTACTAGTATCAATGAGACATAAGCTATTAATATTAATTAATAGGCGGTGCTACTTAAACTTTGTAGAGAATGTTCATTCATAGTATCATGTTACATCTCCAATGAGTAATTTCCAGCATTTAACAAGAATTGGCCAATGTTAAGATGAGCACAACCGTTATTTCCTGGTTAGAGATAAAACGAATTCAATTAAGAGAGTAATAAGAGATTGCTAAACTGTTAATTGTCTAAAACAAAACAACATCCTGATAAAAAGAGACGTGTTTCTCGCTGACCTGAATACAGTTTACTCACTGATCACGTGACTGATTTCTTTATAATATTGGATTTTTAATATCCCTTCATTTTTGTTTGAACACCAACATAATATTGTTTTCTTCTTCTCTTTGTCGCACTGTCTGTACAAATGTTCGTCATCGTTCGTAATAAATTTACTTTCTTAATATGCACTACTTTCTGACGCCGCACAACTATGGAACTTGTTAGGTGTAACCAAACTACTCATGCATATTAAGCTGTTTGTTCACTAACGTAGCTGGACATGATTTCACTCAACATTTGTTTGATGGAGTTGTTGGCATGGACGCTACAAAATTACACGGACACGTACTAAAGATCAATATTCTTTCGTGGAATTGTGTGCTTGAATGTGCTTAAAACGTCTGCATTTCATTTCGGCCTGCTCTCGCGGTGACCACAAAACCCCCACTTACTTGAATACGCTCGATGTCGCAGTGATACACCGAAAGTTAAAAACTGCGCGTCGCCGTGTTCTAGATTTCTAGCTCTTAAGACTTTCGCGCATGCGCGCGAAAGTCTAAAAATAAATAAAAAAAACTAAAAATATAAACTATTTTTACTACGTTATTCGTAAAAATGTCTGTAAATGTCTACAGCGCTCTGCATGTCTGGGGATACATCCATCCACAGTTGATCGTTATGCGTATCTCTTTGTTTCCATGACGGCGGTTCAGCCTTCTCAATATATACTGTATAATTAATTATACATGTTTTTCATGTGCGACTTTACTTATAACAGTACTTCTAGCTATCAAACCAAGGGATGCCCTTCTGATTGTTCAACCACAAACATAGAAAAATTATATTTTCACCAACAATCTTTACAAATTATCAACTAACCATAACGCGCATTTCTTTTGCTGTTCAAATTCCCATACATATGCTTAAATAGGTCGCAATGTCTGGTTATTATTTAATAAGTTATTGATTGTCCTGTTCATTACACTACTACGGATTTAGCAGTAGGGTCTCAACTTTAACACTTCAGTAAATACAGCTGTTTTACAGTTACTCGTCTTGCTTTACTCATGCATAACCTCTATCACAACATTGACCGTCAACTAAAATTACCGATGTCTTTAAAAATACAAATCTAAAATATATCTCTAAAAGCCGTGTGTCAGTATGAATCGAACCTGTGTCGAATCGAAAAGAAGTTAGGCCGATGTCAGCTGGACGCGTTAACCACTGCCCTTTTCCGAAAATACTATAAATAGAATTCAGTGAAAAAAGAAGTGTTATTCAATTTTAATCCGGTCTCTTTACAAAATTTACAAATATATTCATATACAGATAGAGTTTCAATCGCTTTGTTAACTTTTGGTGTTATGTTTCGGGTATAGAATATTATTGTGTATGCTGGTAATTGTATTCGAATATTTAAGAATGCTTCGTGTACTATCAGTGGCAATTATTGTAATATGCTTAAGACATAATCCCCAGGCTAATATTTTCACTTTAAAGGCTGTGTGTTTTCATAAAAAAATAATAGTACATTTAAAAATGTCATCAAGCCAAAAGCAAAGTAAACACAAAGTTGCAACAAAAATTTCGAAACACATTTTAATAAAGCACCAGGATAACAATTTTTAAGAGTAGATATCGAAAGTGCAAATCAGCAAAATTACCGTTAATGTGAAGCATTATAATGATATTGTTTTTACTCTTGATTCTATAAACAATGAACTCGGTCGCTTAACCTTTAAATATTTACATAAAACCCAAAACAAACCCCCCTTCGTGTATAAAATATGATTAAACAATTATTCAAGAATATTGATATTGTTTCATTGTAACTGAAAGAAGCTGATTACATTGTATATATAATACAGTCACTGTAGTGAAAATATTGTTACTTTATGATTATATAATCCAACATACGAGTACTCTTTGTCGCTGTTACACATGTAGTTATAGTACCCTAGGCCTACTACCAGAGTGCAATAATATTCTATTTGCAGCACAGGAGAAACAATACGCAGACTGGACGAGACCTGCTCATTCAATCATAATTCTTCTAGTACGCATGTGTCTCAATAGTTAGTATCGGCAATAAATTTAGGAAGGAAACATCAAAATTGCAGTTTTGTACTATATGTAATTACATTTCAGGCTAATGATATCAACATTCGTCCCACTAAAACCCCCATAAATATCACGTTCACAAGAAAAACAAAGCACAAAAAATTAAACAAAACGCAACAAAATAAACGTTCTTTTTTTCAGAAAAACTGGCAATATAACTCTTGACAGTCACTGGCGCAGCTTTTCGAGCCATAGAAAGTTCTTTTAAAGGTTAACATACCTAAAGTAATATCTTGACTCTGCATTTTAACTAAAAAGGCAAATGTGTACATGCTGAGACAAGTGCGCAAAAAATTCTTGTTTAACCTATATTTAACTAACATCATTAAACATTCCCTTTTCAGCGAGAAAATTTGTATTTGCTATAAGAGTGCAAGTGCATAAATAGTTATATTTTTCATGAATCGTAAGCAATATTTACAAAGGTATAATTTCACAAGAAAAGTGTTTACGTTTTAAAGCTTACTGCGTAGTTTCCTTTTCCCGTTCAATTACCGCAAGCCTAAGGTATATTACTTCCGTTTTAAACAAACTAGATAGAGGCGGTCTATTATTGATTAACGTAGGAACCAAACTATTGATTAAAAAATTGGACAGTGACATTTGAGTTGCCTGCATTATTCCTCAAAACCCCAAGTGCACGGAGCATAGAAAACAAAAATCTTTCAGCGAATATAATCAGATTGTTTACAGTTCCCCAAGTTTTCCCTGAAAACAAGAAAAAAACGTGTGTAACCTTCGGTAAAGAGCGCTTTACGTAGTTTCGCCACCTAATAATACACGTGTGACAGGATATTATAATGCATATTGGACAATACCTATTTTTTTTTAATTAAATGATAAATTATGTTTTTTATCACGAGGTTTTATAAGTTTGTATGAGTTAAACAAAAACATTCTAAATGTATCAAAATAAATGAAGCAGTAGCTTTTTTAAAAACTATTTTCGTTATTATATAATTGTTCTTAACTATAAACACTACGACTGCTCTTTTGTTAAAACCCTACTGTTGTAGAACACTGTCGTGATCGTTCATTGGGACAGTTTGTGGTTTAACACAATGAGGAACGGTTCAGCAGTGTCCACCAAAATCATTCTAAAACATCATAGTTTTCAAAATTAGCCAGGCCAGGTGTTAGATGTAATATATTCCATGGACATAGATATGGTTATTATGGTTAGATGAGGAACCGTTCAGCGGAGGAATAGTGTATGTTCATAAATCTGTATACAAATACCACAGTTTTTGACAGTTTTAATTGTCTTGTATTCCATCGACTTTGATATAGTAATCATGCTAAATGAATATACTCAATTTGCTTGTAATGTTGTATTTTTTAAAAAAAAAATGCGAAAACAAGGTAGCGGTCTCGCAACACGGTGAAAAGAAGATTAAGAATATTTTCTTAAATATCTCGAGATCAAGGGTTTTAAATTAACGGATTATAAATCTTAAAAATGTATAACAATGCTTGGCAACATTGAACGCATTAAAAATAGCGACAAAAATAAATTAATAATGTTGAAAATGTCACCTATAACTGAAATTTAAAGTAAAAAAGCAGAAATAGACTACACATTTGTTCATAGCTTTAATTCCATAATCTATAGTAAATTGGTGAATGTTCAATATACATGGACTTCCTTTATCTTGTTACTATTTCACTGTTTGGTCAGTTCCGTGTTAGATGAACAACTTGATTTTGTGGTAGTGACAGTTATACATCTATTGTCAATCAAACAACGAGATTATAATCAAATGTACAGACATGTACAACTACGATTTGAACTCGTTTAGATCTTGGTTATAGTATATTATAACCCAGTTTAGATAAAAGGCTGCTAGAACACACTCCTCAATGATTAGAACAACTTAACGTCTTCAAAATTAACGTTACCTCTAAGAGAAAAAGCAGCCATGTATCAATTTGACGACGTTATTTGTGAGTAAATGATATGCTATTACTCTCAATTATTTCCAACAATTCCATGTTTCATTTTGTCATGAGTTCTTTGCACATCACGCTTTCTTAATATCATAAATCACTTCTAGTCGGGTTGGATTAGGGTAAATTGTAATTAAACTCTGCATCAACATCAGTGCCAAGTTCGTCGTCCTCCTTTTCATTATCTTCCTTCTTCTCATTCACCTGCATTGGTGTTGGAGCTGAAATTAAGAAGACAAAAACTAATTTAGGTTGATGCACCCTAAAACCTGGTTAAAACATCCAGTGGCAATTTCTTTTGCCATTGACCGTTGCTAGGCGGTAACCCGTCGGATTCTCATTTTTGTTAATTGTTTGTATTTTTTTGAAATTTATCATTTTATTAACCGTGCTTTCTCTTTCTCTTCTTCTTGACTGTGTGGGGAGGCTGTGTCTTCTGATTGTTGCAACTCCTGATATGCATATTTTACTTTTTTATTCAAAAGAAGGACGAGTCGATCATAGGAATTCTAAACACTTCGTGACAAAATTACATTTCACAGACATTTAGTTACATTAAGCGCTTAGATTTTTGATAGCAAAAAGATTTTGTGGCTATAAACTTAATACCACTGTGTTATTAGTCATTTGTGACACTTATGAGCAATACAATACCAACAAACTTGTACGACTGTTTTTTGTCTGTCGTCAATGGAGATTTTTAGATTGTTCTTGTTTGTTCATTGGAAAACCTGTGTGGCAGGCGAGAGATTGATTCAACCTAGTTAATTTGTTAATATCCAACAAATATATTTGGCTTCCAGTTGACACAATGTTAGAAATATGTTCATATCCATCTAATTTACACACTAACGTAGGTCTAGATTTTTAGGTTATTTGTCTGGTACGTTAGTTATTTCTCTAAATAACTAGGTAATTTGTTCTGTAAAACTATCGGTAGTAACAAGGAATGTTAGGCTAATGATGAAGTGCAATGAACGCTTTATGAAAGACATTTCTGGCGCATAATTCATACTATACTTTTTGAAAGCACGGTAAACTGAAGACAATAGGCTAACAGATAATTTTAACGGAAGCACGACATACATAAGCTTTGCATTCGTATACCGCGATACTTGCACAATATTGTATCGTTTGAAGCAAACAATCGTTAACGCTGGCGAAGATGTTAAAAATATCATAAGGCTTGATAAAAAATAATGATTTTGAAAAACGTAAAAGTTGATTTCACAAGGATTGAAATATATTCATATCCATCTAATTCATGCACTAACGGAGATCTACAGATTTAGGTTTGTTGTATGATGCGTTTACCGAGGCAAAAAGGTCGGTTGGGTCAGCAAAACTAGTTTTAAAATTTGTATTGTTCATTTCGCCTTAATATATCTGATTGCGCTCAGTAACACAAAACCTGCACAGAATACAATAATAACCTACGGTAATAACTTTTGTAGAAGAAAAATGTAATGATTTACCTATGTCTGAATACAATCGGACCATTTTATGAAGGTGCAGACTATAACTTATTATAATAGTTACATGTAACACCTATCAGAAAATATTTTAGATAATTGGTACCGAAATTATGTGATCACCCCTTGCTTGAATAACTATGCGCTACAGTGGATATAATTATATAAACACATAAAATATTCTTATAACTGTTTACTAGGTATTTATTGTCTTTTTTTCTTATATATGAAAACTTTTTAATATCAACAATGTAAATGTTAGCTTAGACACTTGTTTTTATTGCTATTTTACAATGATTACTTCTTACTTGGGAACTCATTTCCACCGTCTTCATTTTTCGATTCTTCGGACGTCATGTTCGTGTCGACCGTGTTTGTTACAGAGGTACCCTGATCTTGGTCATTTGATTCTGACGGAGTATTTTTATTCAACAATGGTACATCTTCCGTCATGTCCGTTTCCACATCTTGGAGTATACCTTTCAATATAAACATGCAATCAGCTAGCCATGTTGTCTGGTTCTCTCTTCTTTTTCGTTGCGTGGGGAGGCTGTGTTTTGTGAGTGTGGCAATTCCTGATATGCATATTTCACTTTTTATGTAAATGAAATTTGTACATGTGGATATTAAAATATGTAATGTAGATCATAATGCTATAGCCATGCTAGGTAATTCGACAACTTGCCTGCTTACAGTAAGAGATTTGTCGTAAACAAATGAGTTTTATTCCTATTATGTAATTTTTATATAAGGCAAAAGTTACCCCACACAAAAGGTAAAAGTAACACTTGAAAACAACCAAAACTTTTCTTTGTAATTTCATATTTATATGCATTAGTAAGTGTCTAACAAACTGCAAAAGATCTTAATTGTTTTATTGCAGTCAGTGGTTAAACAGATTAGTCGAAAAAGGTAGCTATTTCACTAAAAAGCTAGCTCCTTTGGTCAATATTCCTGTGGGGTGGGGAAGGGAAATCCCATGTTTCGCATTTTTTTCTGATCAACTTAAAATTAACGAAGTACGAAGTATCGGTAGTAACAAGGAATGTAAGGCTAATGATGAAGTGCAGTGAACGCTTTATAAAAGACATTTCTGGCGCATAATTCATAATATACTAGTTTAAAGCACGATAATCT
The DNA here is from genome assembly GCA_038501625.1 of Corbicula japonica. Lineage (NCBI taxonomy): Eukaryota > Metazoa > Mollusca > Bivalvia > Venerida > Cyrenidae > Corbicula > Corbicula japonica. The sequence goes on along the minus strand of JAZAYU010001138.1, from coordinate 65,103 downwards.
ATAGACAATAGACAAACAGATAATTTAAAATGAACTGAAGCACGGAATACATAAGCTTTGCATTCTTATACCGCGATACGTGCACAGTACTGTATCGTTTGAAGCAAATAATCGTCAACGGTGAAGAAGTTTTTAAAATCTATTATAAGAGTAGATAAACAACAATAATGATAAACCGAAATATTGATCTCAATGAAAAAGCTCTTAACAACTTTTTGTTAATTATCCTGTTGATTTAGTTTCGTAGTGCCCTTTTCTCGCATAGGCCTCTGGGTACATGTCCGCTTCGCTCAAAAGTCTCGTTAATATTTGCATGCTTTTGTGTCTTGTCTGTAAGTGGACTGTAGATAATTCACCAAGGTAGCTTGTTCTCTTTTTTCCTTCATTAGAAAACTGTATGGAAAGTGGGAGATTGTTGCAACTTAGTGGATTTGTTAACATCCATTGACAATTATACTTTGCCGCTAGTTGCCATAAGGTTTGAACTATTTTCTTATTCATTTAATTCGAAGACTAACAGAGGGCTAGATTTTTAGTTTTGTTTTCTGATTAGTTTGGCGTGGCTAAAAGGTCATTACCTCTGTTGAGTCAGCTCGACTAGTACATATCGTTTTTATATATCAGAAAGCTCAGTAACCCGAAAGTTGCATGGAAAGCGAACAACTACGAGTAATGATGTTTGTCGAAGAAATACGTTGATTTACCTACGTCTGAATAGAATATCTCCCATTTTATGATGTTATATCTAGATACGCAAGGAATATTATTCTTTATAATACGTAAGACATATACTTTATTTAGTGCCGAAACACAATAGATCAATACATGTTGACTTGACATGTTTTGTCACTTTCCAACGTTTCAACTGGATTGAACAAATACAACTTAAGTTTTTATTAGCTGCTTCATACCCCTTTAACCTAAGTGTTTACGTAATGATTGTTGCACATATTAAAGATGTAAATGTTTATTTAGAAACTTGTTTTAAACTTTATATTGATATTTTACTAAATTGCTTATATGGACACCCGATTTTACCGTCTTCATCCGTCGATTCTTCGTCATTGACCACCGATCTTGTTACAGAAGAAGTCTTCTGAGTTTGGTCATTTGACTCTGGCGGGTTAATTTCATTCAACATTGGTACACCTTCTGTCGTGTCCGTTGCCAAATCTTGGGGTATACCTATCAATTTAAACATTAAAACATGTAGCTATGAAAATGGAATTTGAACATGTGCATATTTTATTGAGATTTTGTTGTTGACCATATTGCTTCAGCCATTCTAGTTACTTGTCAATAATGTTATCTTGTCAATATTTAACATGTATGTTTCCTATGCAGAGTTTTAAAATCGCGTTAGTATGTTCAAATACTGAATTCTTAGTGATACTAATAATATGTTTTGTAAACATAAAACTTAAACAATATGGCAGTCCAATAAATAGTAAATCTTATTTTACTAGCTTTCCATTTTAGGTATCATATCACAAACACGATTTTAGATAAATTTTTTACGTTGCAAACGTTTCGTTGCACTTGTAATCAAGATTACATATATCCTTTGAAGAAACGGAAAGATAGTTTTCTAAAACAACTGTCAAATTGAAAGTAAGTACTATTTAAACATATAAAAACCTTTGTCACAAGAATACAATCTCACCGCATTTCGTGCAATGAATTGCAAAATGCGTAGTGGCTTTCAGGTCTTCGAAAGGGAAAGGGAACTGTCTCCATCATGATATATTTATAGCTTTTTCACATAAAAAGTCAAACGACCATGTGAAGCGAACACAGAACATCTTGGAACTTATCCACAGGTATAAAGAATGGTCAAGTCACACCATTGCATAGAGCTCATTTTAATTGTGACAAAAATTAAAGTTATCCAAGGTCTATATTTTACCCTTACAAATGATAAAAATAACATTTTAGATCGATTATTAATGAAAAACTAGGCATAATCTAAGAATACATGTATTACGAATTCTTTCCCGTTTGTTCAATAAATAAAAATGAAATATGTATAAAGTTAAAAAAACTGGCAGTTTTTTTAACTCGCGGATATACCCGAAGATGACGGAAATTTTACGATGATCTCCGTAAATCACGTGACATGAATATTGATTAGATGAAATTCCAAAACATTCCAAAACATATGGCGGATGACCCATTTCGAACAAAAAGGAAGCGAAAGTCAACTGTGACTGATTCAGCAAAGAAAAGGCGGAAACAGACGTACAACATAGAATTTAGTAAGGCAAGGATTCACATCGGGAAGGAGCACATTTTTATAAGTTTTCCCATCCGCTCTAACGTTAAAATGTCGAGGTACGAAAAGGCGCGTGACGTCATGTATACAAATAAAGACCGGGGGACATGTCAAACGTGACGTTTTCATTGAGTTAACCAACTGCGCTAGTTAAAGTGGATTTTAAACTGAATTGCTTCATTTTTAAACATTTACAGTAAAACAACTGGTCCCAGGAACTGAAATTATCCAGAACTATTATTTAAAATCGGAGACATAACGTCACCAACATTTATAGAATATTACACTTATCGCTTAAGCCCCGGTCACAACCCGCCGCAATTGCAAGTGCGTGCTGTGAACGTGGGCCTAAGGCCGGTAATCCATAGTTCCGTTATGCGTGATCCGTTTCCGTCTCCGCGTCCGTGTCCGCGATTTTTCACTCACCAAATATTCCATACCTCCGTGTCCGTTTCACGTCGCGGACACAGACACGGACGCGGATCGGACACTGAGGTATGGTATATACCCAACGATATCTCTGGTGTGTGAAAAATCGCGGACACGGCCGCGGACACGGATCACGCATCACGGAACTATAGAATACCGGCCTAAGGCAACGTACGAGGCATGTAACCGCTTACTCATAGTCGTGGCGTGCGGGCCACGAGCTCGCAACTTGCACAACCGTGAGTGTGACGTGCTTCCTCTCTGCACTTGCCAAAAAAGAAGCAAGGCGGGTTGTGACCGGGGCTTAAAGTACGCCCTAATCTGTCTGTATGTTTTACTTTGACACATGTAATTGACAAACAATGTTATTGAAAATGTTTTTCTCTTCAGATTAAAATGTTTAGGCGGAGACGTAAACTGTATTTTAATTTAGCAACTTGGGCATAAACTTCCGTCACACTATGGAAAATCAAACAATAACGTTGACCTACAAGAGTCCAATACTATTAATTAAATGAATGAACACGTAGGCCTAATATTGGACCAGACATTTGATAAAATGCAGTATTTTGCATGTTCGGAGCAGTAACATGGAAACTCAAAATGAACAACAAGCGCAGTGAAACAACAAATATCTAATAGTCAGAGATCATCGCCTGTGAAATCTGATGTAAAAGATCGTACATTTATTTATTGATTGATAACTGAGAGCCTTTTTAATGCAGAAAGGATGCGACGAGTTCTAAATTGAAAATGTTTATTTTCAAAACAGGATGTACAATTGTTGTGATATTGGTTAAACAATCGAATGTTGATAGCTACACGTTCGATCTCTGACGGATAAACTCATAATTCTGCTCGCAAGTAGCGTGTCATTCATGCGAATCTTTCTAAGACCAAAAAAGACAGAAAGATTTTACCATCCACGATGAAAACTTTACACATACTGCGCGCAAAAAGCGTGCATTTCGTGCAAATCGTACTTTTTCATGGCACACGTCTGACGTATTGTTAACGTTTGATTGTACGTAATATGTTTATGATGTAAGAGGCAGACAAACAGCTTGCATTTCAAGCAAATCATGTGTGTTTTACCGCCAAATATCCATGCATCTGATATTATTGTCAGCGTTTGAGTGTAGGTCATATGTTTATGACGTACTGAATGTCAGATTCCTCAAAACCTTTTGTCCGACGGCAGGATAACGCGAACGGCGAAGGAGGGTAGACATTTTCGGCTAGACTGGTCTGGCGATATTCTAGATTCCTATCATATCAGAAGAAAGGCAGGGTAATATGAATAACAAAACGTGGCCGTAACGCCAAGGGATATTTCATATCGCTTGAAAACGAAGTAAAACGCGATACAAATAGAATCGCGGAGCATCGAGCCGAAAGATTACGGTTCCGAGCCCCCACAACCCCACGCGTAATTTCTTTATTCGGGTGTTAATAATTTAATACACAACTAAATACATTTGCTAACACCCTCATTATCTGAAACATAATAGGGCCTACACACTAAATAAATATTTTCCTTAAAGCATATTTATTCCATGATACAAAAACGAAATATTCATCGTCGTAGTGAACGTCAAACTTCCGGTCGTATGCAGCAGTCCTTGCTCGCTAACACAAATGTATAATTATTAAAAACATACCGCTTATGATAATTATATGAAGCACCACGATCTCACATGTGATTCCTGGTGTTTGTACATCCGTTGTACAACATAAAAGTATGTCTGAAATTATCATAGTAATACGATATAACTGATTGTACTGTGTTTTGCAAGTGATTGAGAAATTAAATCAAAACATCGCAAATCAGTTTGGAATTTTTAATAAATTAGGTGTTTTGTCTTGTTCGTCAGTCCGGATGATACGAACATTTTGACAGTCAAAATAACGTTTGAGAACTTCCCCGCTCTGTTTCAATCGCGATGACGTCACGCGTTACCTCACAAAATGGAGATCAATACTGTAAACAATAGCAACATGCCATAGGAAATTTAAATTTTGCGATTGTAAGCTTGATATAAGTTTTAAAGAAAAATCCAGGATTTTGCAACATAGGAGTTGTTTGTATTTCACAAAACAGGTATTACTTTTTAGATTTGCTCCGACATTTTGTTTTTGTTTTGTTGACCTCTTGCGCGAACTTCCGGTATGCATAAATTATACATCGCCAAAATGTCGGAAGGTAGCGAAAGAGCGTCTGCTTCAAATATTTGTTTTGCAAAAATCTTATTTTAAACCATAATTTGATACATACCATGTGGTCAAATTAGTTTAAATTAAGATGTGTAAGCTTTCATGGCAAAAAGATGGATTTTAATTTTTTTTGTTCAGATGCGCCAGATATATCTTTAACGTATGTCGTTCGTTCTATTTTACTGAAGTCTGCGTTATCTCATGAACAAATACTTACACAGTTTAGACGGTATAAACAATATAATTACTACATGTGTTTCATAAATCTTCTCGTTTGTTAAAAATGGGGAACGAGGGTGGGGGGGGGGGCGCTCAAATTAGCCAACGGAACGGCAATAGTAAAGGGGGAGGTTACGCAAATCTTTTTTTATTATATGTTTAAATCTATGAAATTCGCTTTTTGTAACATCTTTGTTAACTGCAACAATGATTGTGTATGGACTAAGCGATTGTGAAACTGTCTCAGTGAGAAGATATAGCATACCTGAATTTCTGTGGTGTCTGACGGCATGCCATAACTTAAATCTCCTTAAAAGGTAAACACACACATTACAAATATATATACAGTACTGTGAACGTTTAAGGTTACAAACGAAACGCACGATACCCGATAGACGGACGCACGATACGCGATAGACGGACGCACGATACGCGATAGGCGGACGCACTATACGCGGTATACGCGATACACGATACTGACGATTCATATAATTTGTGTACGAGATTTCCAAAAATTTGAAATTGCTATCAAAATATGAAATGAATGGTTTAAATTAAATCATATAAATTTGCAGAAGCAAGTAACATTTTCACGTTGCATGATAACCGTTAGGCGGACGTACGATACACGATAGAAGGACGCACGATACACGCAAATTTTGTAACATTAAACGTTCACAGTATTGTATACCGAACTTGATCGCTTAGAAATAATTAGCTGTTAAACTAAACTTTATACTTAAACACGATATTTAAACTCAATACTATTATTTTTATGGAAAAAGGAATAGGAACACCTCATTTTTGAACACTTTATTCCAAATACTAATAAATAGTGGACGATACCCATGACATTACAAATGCAACATTCAATTTGTCTTAGATAAACTGATGTTTCGCAAAAGATTGCATATTTTTTTTAATTGGAGTTATTTCACCAAGACAACTTGTACTTGTTTGTTGATATGAGAACCTGTTGAGGCAAGTATGAGGTTGTTGCACCATAGAGCCTGATTTAAACCCCCAGTGGCAATTTAGTTTGCCACTTACCGTTCCAAGGCGGTAACCCCAAATGTTTTCTTTTCCGTTAATTATTTATGGCGTCTTATTTGAATTGACATACTTATAACAACATGCTCTCTTTTCCTCAATTCTTTTTCGCTGCGCGGGGAGGCTGTGTTTTGTGAATGTGGCAATGCCTAATATGCATATGTAACTGTTTTTGCTGGTCAGCGGCATGTGTAATATTCATTTAGTGTTCTTTGTATGTAAAGTACATAATCTGCGTGTCCGTTTTGAAAAGCATGTATTTGACCATATTCAGATCCCTTTAAAATATATGATATTCAAGTAAATATACTTTAATCTTCAATTTTAATAGTAACAATTAAATAAACATAACAAAAAGGAATAGTTACCTTTGTAAATAGCAGACAACAATTGCAACAACGATAATGATCAAAATCACAACAAGAATTATATACCACTGAAAGTGTCTTTTGTGAGCTGCAAAAGAGGAAGTCACCAGCAAATCTGTTAGAAGTTTCTGAAACGCCTTAAAGGGGCAGGGGATAGTTTCGCACTTTGGTCCCGGTCGATTTTCTTAGTATTTGGGGTAGCCGTGAATAAAATGCATTAAAATCATTGATTGAATTAAAGATGCCATATTTTTTTAAATATTGTATAGTATATGAAATATGAAATCTGACCACAGTGTCTCAAATGCATTGATGCTTGCTTTGTATGTTCTGAGTTGAACAGTTGCCGGATGAAACGCAGTCTGCGGGCTGAATTTGAGAATAATTTGGGGGTGAGGTATTTCAATGTCAAATGCTGAAAAATTGAGACGGGGGCGGGGAGACACTTTCCAGCTGCTTGGGAGATGAGGAACACATAAAATATTAGCATGAAAGGGGTTTTATCGGAAAAGTCATTGCATGAAATATTTTACAGGTTTTCAAATGTGTAGAATTTCGGCCAAATTTGCATTGGAAAATCAGGACTTGGGGTGACTTTAAATGCCTGTATAGATCAAATGATTGGTTCTGTGGGACAGTTGGTTGTGGTTTGTAAAAAGCTCTACCCCTGCAACACAAATTGTACAACAACAAAATTTTAGCTGTGCAAAGTTTTAATTTTCAGTCAATGAAAGCTTGCACAGGGTCCCAGACTCTTGGGGCAGACTCGGAAACTGTCCCCTGTGCCCTTATATAAATGGTACAGAACGGTTCTAATACCACAAACCACTCCAAACTACACCAAACCACCCCAAACTACTTCAAATGAAAGACTGCTGTTATTTGTGGTTGTAAATAATGATGAATACATTATAATATGTGACGAATAATAATTATTTTGCTATACTGAGCAAAAGAACATCAAAATTTTAGTAAAAAACATGACTGACCATAAATAAGTCTGACAGAATGACGACATATAGAGTGTGTGAAATACCCCAAACCACATCTACAGTGTTTACCACAAAGCACTTGAAATCGACTACATTTAATTTTTTAGTGTTATCATCAATTTAAAGACAGGTAAAACACTGTAAAACGCATGACTTGTTGCTGAAGCAAATAAAAATTATGTTATTATTTTCATTGTGTATTATTAAATAATTGTTCAAGTATTTCAAGTAATTCAGAAGCAACAAGTTTAACACTAATTTTTATACTACAGCTCGCAGGGCCTTATTTCATATGAATTTATTTAATTATCACAACCTTATTATAGGTCTTTGGGGTGGTTTGGAATAGTTTGGGGTGGTTTGGGGTGGTTTGGGTTATAAGAATGGACCTGGTACAGAATTCGACCAGAAATTGATCAACTACAGCCTTTAAATCCAAACAATCCAAACTACGCTTCCGTCAGTTCCCTGGTATACGTTAACATCAGAACGAGACACTGGTCACTGTTAACTACTCATGACACTTACGAATACTTATTTGCACTGGGAAACGTTTCATGGCCGCACACTGCACAAATTGAATCAGTAATTATTCGAAAACCATCGATCAAGACATATATCAAAATATAGCAGGCTCGGTTGAGCCTGTTTATGAGCAGTAATGGAAATGCATATTTCTGTCCACCTCGCCTAGCGCCGGGTTGAGCGAAACTCGATATAAATGTATAAATATTGTATAAATATAAATTAAGTAAAGCTTACATATAAGATAACATTATCACGTGCAAATACACAAGGTGACTGATTTATTATAGTAACGACGTTAATGACTTTTTGTAACCGGGGTCTTTTTTTTACGGCCTCTACTTTGAATGAATAGAAAAAATTGTCAATATAAATGATGCAATCCCAAAACCGGGACCGAACTAGCACTACCACTTCCATAGCGTCTAGCCTCATATATCCGTAAACAATAAAAAATGCAACAGAAAGTGATAAAAACACGAGTTCGTAAAAGCTTTTAAAAGGGATAGATTCAAATAGATGTTCGTGTTTTAAGTAAGTTATTTTGAACATTTTGCGAAACAAAATTTGCGTACCAAAGTTTTCAAAATCTTTATTGTGTCCTGTATTTTTAAGATAATTAAAAAGAAAAAAATAATTGGAAATATCGTCTTTTTATTTTCATTCAAACACAGCGATCAACTGAAAACTTAAAATAAAGTGTAGAAACTCGAACACTACTCATGTGAGCCTACATATATAATACAGTTATGCTTAACTCATCTTTTTATACATGTAGCTATTAAAAAATATTTACAATTTAGCGTCAACATGCCTTGCTTCGTGGTTTAAATACCGGTATTATTTTGACAAATCATCTTAATTAGAACATGAGTACATGTATGTCTAAACTGAGCGTGCTACAGTAGATATTGTCCAACAATATTGACCTGGCACCTCATTAAATTTCGTAAAGGTCATAGGAAAAACATACTTGTACACAGAGAACATATAATTGTTCACTCCGAACCCTTTGAATAGTGTTTTTTCCCTACAATTTTATTTGTGATATTATGCAACCGTATAGGCTATAAATGCATTTAACTTTAGCCCATACACGCAAAATATTCAGTTACTCACTTTAACGTGAGTAAATCAATTATTTCCTTATCTCATTATACGTAAAAAACACAAACAAAACTAGGAATAGGTCGTTGTATTCAGCGGTAATATACATTAAAATTTTCTAATGTCTGTAAAGTCCAAGTTGCTCAAAAACTGTCAGAACAGAGGTAGAATCAGTGGGCCTGTAGTGTGCGAACCGTCCGAATGAAAAGCTGACATCCGTAGCTCTGGCTATTTAGCTGTCCAGCAGACGAAGGGAAAACTTTCAACACATCTGGATAAAGCTTCATCTAATAGTACCACTCGAACCTGAAACTAGTGAATGGCCTTAAAATATCCATATTTCTTACATGATAAATAAATATATTGTTTATGACTAAGAGAAAACACCAAAACCTGAAACACCTGAAACAAAAATAAACACTTTAATTACACGACCCATTTTTCAATTTATTCTCTGAAAGTTCTGTTAAACCTCGACAACCAACCAAAAACAATATTAACAACCTACAGGGCGGGTGGGCGGGTGCCGACATGTTTACCGCTGAATAGAAACGCCTCGAATGGTGTACACAGATAAAACCAACACTTAAATAGCCTAATCGCACGAGATACACGCACCTTTTCCCTCCACACTGACAATTACCGTCAAGTTCGTATTATTCGAAACGGAAATAATTTCATTTACTCACTTTAACGTGAGTAAATCAATTATTTCCTTATCTCATTATACGTAAAAAACACAAACAAAACTAGGAATAGGTCGTTGTATTCAGCGGTAATATCGAATCAAACAAAGAGAGACAACATATGAGCACTGCAGTTGAAAGGCATTTACATTTATAAAAATCTTAAATTGTCACACTTTTTGTAACTTGCATGCGTCGTTTCAACCTTTGAAAAGATTGTACTTCATACTATCAACAAAAAACGAAAACAAATTTATTCATATATAACTTCACCAAATAATCTGGAACCATCACGGACACCTCAGCCACTGTCAAAAACAATGTTAAGCACTTGTTTTGTTAACAACAGGTCTACACCAAAGTAGGTCTCAGGATCGTGTCATCAATCTACAAAGAAACTGAATATTCAAAAACCACATTAACTACAAATGTACTTATTTGATACACAACGGCACCAGAGAACGTGTATCAAACACAAATACAACACAGAAACCACGAACCACACAACATTGAGTACAGGGAACATATTAAACACATATTACACAATTAACACAAGGCTTAATCACAAACCAACGGCATCTGTGTGCGTAAAAAACCAGACACATTAACATATATATAAGACCATAACAAGAACTAACTTCAATTTTACTCAACAAACAAGAAAATTGCACAGGCTACATAACTGACACTGCAAACAAACAGCAACAGTTCGTATATAACGCGACAGCAAGAACTGGCTACAATTTTACTCAACAAACAAGAAAACTGCAAAGACTACACAACTGACACTGCAAACAAACAGCAACAGTTCGTATACAACATACTTGGCACCGGGGGCCACACAACAACGGCATCGGGGGCCGTGATCTCAAACACATAAAACACAAAATACTTGGCACCGGGGACCACACAACAACGGCACCGGGGGCCGTGATCTCAAACACATAAAACACAAAATACTTGGCACCGGGGGCCACACAACAACGGCACCGGGGGCCGTGATCTCAAACACATAAAACACAAATACTTGGCACCGGGGGCCACACAACAACGGCACCGGGGGCCGAGATCTCAAACCCATAAAACACAAAATACTTGGCACCGGGGGCCACACAACAACGGCAACGGGGCCATGTTCTCAAACACATAAAACACAAAATACTTGGCACCGGGGGCCACACAACAACGGCACCGGGGGCCGTGTTCTCAAACACATAAAACACAAAATACTTGGCACCGGGGGCCACACAACAACGGCACCGGGGGCCGTGTTCTCAAACACATAAAACACAAAATACTTGGCACCGGGGGCCACACAACAACGGCACCGGGGGCCGTGTTCTGAAACACATACAACATAAACTTTGGCACCGTGGGCCGTGTGTCAAATACAACACATATAAGCACGGTATCACACACCAGTAGCACTCAGTTTGATCTTGAAATAAAGCATCTCTAGAAAAACATTAATATTTAATATTCTTTACTATTTAACAATGTAACTTCGCAAAATATTCTATTCATTAAAATAATAATTTCTTAATCGTTGACATTAAAATTGGTAGCATTTTCTCAGCGATGCATAATTCAAACAATACAATTTACTACATTTCAAATCCAGACTCAACGATACTAAAAGTCTGCCTGCAAAGTGTCTTTCACATTTGCCATGTCACTGAGAGTATCTCGCTGGTTTCATCATTTGCACTAATCGTAAACCTTTCCGGACCGAAATTAAATCCAAAGTTATTCTTATCATTACACCGAGATTTTCAGCTTTGGCTTTACAAAAATACCATTAAAGATTGAATACAATGCTGTTAATTACATCATCTCAAAAGCCATAAATGCATTTTTTACAAAAATAAAAAGATCTTATATCAACTGAATATTCATAAACCACATGAACTGCTTTGACACAACAGCATCAGGGACGGAGCATCAAACAAATACAACACAGAAAACACGGATCAAACAGCAATAAATACAAGAGACATATCAAAAGTAGATATAAACTGCCGATCCGTTGATCCGGTGGCCCCTGTATGACCTTATCTAATCAGTCGCCTGTCCTCAGGTGACCCCAATCCATCAGCCTGTCCACTGATCCGATATTGACCAGTCACCTGTAACGCTAGTGCATTAACCTTATGTCAGCCACCTGTTTGATGACCTTAATGTATATGTCCTCAACTGAAACCGCCAAAACTTGTTTGAAAAAAATGTCCACTAAAACGTTTGATAGTAAAACTTGGAGTAAGATTTTAAAGTTGAAACGTCAGGTTCTTTTGTGGGAACAATGTATGGCTATTGTTTTAAAGAAGAAGAACTTGTGTAACAGAAGCAGACTGGTTTTACGTTGTGCTTTAAGGGAGTTTCAAAAGCGCTTCAATCTGATTAAAAGTGGATCCTGGCAGGGCTTGAATGTATTTTCTCTACAGAGTCGGACACAATCTCTCACGGGAGTTGGTGAAGTTTATATACAACTCTATGAAAAGTATGAGAGAAAGTATTTCCAATATGCTAGGAACAGATTTCGTTTATTGTTGAAACTGAAAACTATTTTCTTTGACAGTATAAAAGTGAATTGCAACACAGTAAATTCGTCACAGGTGACAGTGTCTCAATCCTGCCTTGATAATATTAGAGAATTTCTCCTTCGAAGATTTCAAACAGAAGTTGTGTAAACATGTCAGAACCAACTGTAGAAAATGTGGAATATCATATTCTTTGCAGACTTGAACTGGATTTACGTTTTATGTTGCAAAAGCAGTCATAGCTGATATTAATCTTACTGTACTGTCACACTGCCATGGTTGTGAAATCAATCACCCTTCCCAGAGAGAACATACGTGTATTATGTTAAGTGACGAGGAGCGGTTAGATTGGTATGGCCATGAAACATTTGAAAATCTGGACAAGAAAGAATTAATATCACAGTGGTATCACAGAATGAAAGCCAGTGGAAATGAAACAACAAATAAACTTCTGCTTAAATTTTTTGATAAATTATCTTCAGAAGCATTATCAGAACCTTGGAAGGAAAAGGTATTACAAACCGCTCATCGCATCTTTAGACTTGATGATTAACATTTCTGTAGTTCATATATGAGTTGTTGCATTAGTCACATATTTAGTCCATACAGTGAATAAAGGATTTCATTCTTTACTTGGATGTCATACGGTGAACAACTAAATATGAACTCAATGGATGCAACTTGCGTTAGCCTGGTTGGTCTCGAGTATTATGAGAACAGATTGAAAACATTTGACATCTATCCAAAGCAGATGTTACCGGATAAATATCAACTGGCTAGAGCAGGATTTTATTACACAGGAAAAGGAGATGTTGTGATCTGTTTTCGATGTGGTGTTAAAATCAATTCATGGGAAAGACATGATAATGCTATGTTGGAACATCATAGATGCTCTCCAAACTGTGACTTTATCAAAATGGTGGGAATTGAATCCTCTCAACTACCCACAATGGAAACACCCACATTCAAATTCGGATCTAGTACATCAACAGGAGCGAATTTATTTGTAAAACGTTATTGAAACGAATAGGTTGTGATTTTTCTCACTAATAATCAGTTGGTTTTATGTTCAAAATATGACCCAAGCTCAATTGAATTCAGTTGGATTTAAGCTGGGAGAGGAAGTTGACATAGTTTCAGTTGACTATTCATCAAAAAAATCGAAAATTAAATGTGTTTTATCCAACCAGGGAGAACTGACAATAAAACCTTGGAAAAGCGGCACAGTTATCATTCTAGAGGAAGACGGTAGGAAAGTGAGATTGAGTACTGAGTTTTTCTTCAGCCTTTACAATTTGAGAGAAAGCTTACTGTTTTTGAACTCCATAGTTTCCAACAGAAAATGAGTGACAGATTTGCTTTTAACAACGTTTATACATTTCCAGAGTATACTTTTTATGAGGATCGTTTGAAAACCTATACGAACTGGCCAAAACAGATGATTCCAAACAAACATTCACTGGCAAAAGCAGGGTTTTACTATACCAATATCGGTGACAAAGTGACATGCTTTTCTTGTGGAATAACATTTTTTCATTGGATGACTATGGATGACCCGTGGGAGGAGCATCGAAAACACTCGAAAGACTGTATATATATAAACATGTTCGGTGATGATACTATTCAGTCAGAATCAGTATTGACTAGCAATCACTTCGGAGCTATCGGTCAAGAAATTACGATTACAAAACCAACTAGTTTTCAGTTCGGAGATAAAATTTGGATATAGAATATTAACTTTTCAGTTTGGAGAAGATATTTGGACATACAATTTCAACTTTCCACTTTGGAGAAGATATTTTGACATAAACTTTCAGTCAATGATGGATGTTACAAGTGTTCTTATACTGGAATCATACTTTAAAATTCTTCAAGCTAGAGCTGTATTAGACACTTTCAACGATGTGGTGAAAGAACAATGCTATGGGTGTGAAACCGACTCCTGCAGCCAGAGAGATCATATCTGTATAATGCTAACTGAATCTGAACTGTTAGACATGTATTTCGATAACATGCTTGGAAAAGTTAACTTTGATGAACTATTTTCCAGTTGGGAACAAGCCGTGCAGAAACTTGAATTACCATCAGACATTGTTTCATTAGTGAAAATTAAGTACTCTTCAGAAGAGTGGAAGAAACATATCAACTCTCAAACATGGATGAAAGAGCTTAGACGAACTGTCTCTAGAATGAAAGCTTTGGACAAACGTTTATTATGAACATTCTGTCAAATGTATTTATCAGTTTAATTTTACTTATTATGTATTCATTTGTTTTACTTCTAATGTAGAAATAAATATATTTAAACTATGTATGTTTTGTTTCCTCTAAACCTTTAAAAGGATACTATCGCCTCTCATTTGTATAAACCCAAATTTGAAACTTATTTTTTTTTTTTTTTATTATAAAAAGTTAAACAGATTTTATAAACTTAATGTCAGTGACAAATCTGGGTTTGTGCAAATTTGTAGTGAAATATCCTGAGCTCAACACATTGTAAAACAATGATCAAGAAAGTCCATTCACTTTCAAAAATACATAAAAATTAAGAAAAAAATATATATAAGTCGATGCATGGACCTTCTTGTTCATTATTTTGTATCGTGTTGACAATGGATAATAAGAAAAAGGATGAGATACTCAATAAATATTATTTTAATGTTAAGAATGCTTCAGCATACAGAGGAGCAAACAAAGTATATCAAATCCTCGAAAAAAAATATCCTGGAATATTCACTTTACACTATATTCAACAATGGTTGAATAAACAAGATAGTTACTCTACTTCAAAACAAGTCCATAGAAAATATAACATGGCGTCTGTTCGGGTGTCTTCCATTGATGAGCAGTATGATGCAGATCTTATGTCCGTGGGAAATCTGTCAAAAGAAAACAATGGAGTGAAATACTTGCTATTTGTTATAGATATCTTTTCAAGATTTTTATGGGTAAAACCACTGAAAGACAAAACAGCAAAAACTGTTTTACAGGCTATGAAAGATATTTTTAAGGACAGAAAACCAATGAAATTGAGAAGCGATAAGGGATCAGAATTCAATAATCAATGGTTTAAAAAATTTATGAGTGAAAAAAACGTGCACTACTTTGTCACCCAAAACACACCCAAGGCCAATTATGTGGAGCGCGTGCAACGTACAATTAGAACTTTGATGTATCGAATGATGCGACAACAACGAAATTATCACTACATTGATAAACTGGATGAGATTGTAAGAAATTACAATAGTTCCCCACATTCCAGTTTGAAAGGTTTAGCACCAAAAGATGTCAATAAAAACAATGAGGCTGATATTTGGGCACAAATGTATTTAAAAAAATCAAAACCTCCAAAGAGAGTGGCCTCTTTCAAATTTAAAATTGGGGATTATGTTAGAATTAGCTATTTAAAACACCCTTTTCGAAAAAATTATGAACAACAATATACATCAGAAGTGTTTAAAATTCGGAGAAGATATCGGATGCAGGGTATACCTTTGTATAAACTCTATGATCTGAAAGACGAGGAAATCAAAGGATCTTTTTATCAAGCAGAACTTCAAAAAGTAGATAAAAATGAAGATAGTCTTTGGTATGTTGAGAAAATATTACGAAAAAGAAAACGTGATGGAAAACTGCAGTATCTTATAAAATGGCAAGACTATGGTGATAAATTTAATTCATGGGTAGATGCCAAAGACATTGAATAAAAACAGTAACATCATGGATCGCTACATTTACGTTAACAGTGATGAAAGTGATGGATACTTTCAAGATAATAAGGTTTATAAATTCAAAGTGCATTTAAATACACCATTGTTTTTTGAAGGGTTTTGGAAAGTTGCTGTAACAGAATTTTATGCTGAAAGGGACAATCAAGCCAAAGTTTCTAAATTCACAAACACTGACATTATTCTTATTTCTTCAGACATCATATCAGAGAGTATAGTTTTGGGAAATGAACAACCCATATTGAGGCGTATGCGGAAAACCTCCACTACAGCATGGAACTATGTATTTGATTCCCCCTATTATTTACCTTTGAAGAAAAAGCAATTAATGGAATTTGAAATTACTATAAAAGATGGTAATAATGAGGATTTTGCTTCATTTTTAAAGTCACCAGTGCACCTGACACTTCATTTTAAACGTTATCCATTTTACACGAATCATGAATCACTCTAAACTGTATGTGCCAAATCCGCAAAAATGGATAGATTTTTTAAAACAAATTTCAAGTAAACAAAAACTTACACAATATGGTGCCGGGAAGATGTTACATATAACCACGAAGGAAACCACCACCACCACCAAACCAGTCGAAGTGAAATCTGTAGCTCCTGCCCAGCAGACGGTGGAACAAGCCAAAAGTGAACTGCAACGAGAAAATATAAATCCTTCATCTATTGAACAAGTATTTCATAAGTCGAAAGGAACCCATCGAGTGCGAATCAAAAAGAGAATAAATCATTATCCAGTGAAAAAAGCAAAAACAGTTGGAAAAACAGCAAAGAAATCTGTTAAAAAAATAAAAAATCTGAGAAAAAAGGTAAAAATTCTGTGAAAAGGAGTAGAAAACCCACCATAAAATTAACAAAAACTGTGAAAAAAGCAAGTAACAAAGTGAGAAAAAGTTTTACAAAGAAGGATATATTTGATCAGTAAAATGTCTATGTTAAATGCTGAAAGCTTTCATGAAGGAATACCAAAAAATCTTGCTTTATTTGATCTACCACCCACACAAGTTGCTATATCTGATGTCTATTATGAAGAAATTCGACCCGTTTCACAGGTGACCAGTGATGGACCAATTGAATTTACAATAAGCAACCAGAATTCAATGGACTATTTAGACTTAAGTGGATGTCAATTGTATGTGAAATTACAAGTCAAACTTTCAAATGGAAATAAAATGGCTAAAGGTGACTTGACAGGTCCTGTTAACTTATTTTTACAGGCACTGTTCTCTTCAACAGAAGTAACACTACAAAATAAAACTGTGATCTCATGTAATTACAATCCTTACAGAGCTATGTTTCAAACATTACTCAATTATGGTCAAGATGCTAAATCATCTCAACTCACATCACAACTTTTCTACAAAGATGACAATGATCACCCAGAAGATCCTTCAGCAAATGGGGCTAATAGTGGTCTCTTTGTTAGGGCTACATTCATTGCCGAATCTACAACTCTTGACCTTCAAGGTCCAATATACCACGACTTGTTCTCTATGTCAAGGTATCTCCTGAATCAAACTGATGTTAAACTAAAATTGTACAGAAGCTCACCAGCTTTCTGCCTATGTTCAGGTGAATCTACACCTAGCTATCAGATAGATATATTAGATACATACATGTTAGCAAAGAAAGTTAGACTCAATCCCGCAGTTATCATTGGTCACTCTGAACTTCTAAAAAGTGCCAATGCAAAATATCCTTTCAATCGAACAGAATGTAGAGTTCAAAGCATTGCACAGGGAAGTACTTCATTTCACTGGGAAAACCTATTCCAGGGTCATAAGCCAAACAGAGTGCTTGTTGCATTTGTGAAATCGAATGCTCTTTCAGGAAATTATGCTGAAAACCCCTTTAACTTTTTAAATTGTGGGATAAGAAACATTTGCCTGTATGCTGACGGTTTACCTGTTATGGGAAATCCTCTGAAACTTGACTTTTCAAAATCGAATGGGGCCAATGTCATTCGAGCTTACACCAACATGTTTGTCACTGCTGGAATCTGGAACAAAAACGAGGGAAACTATGTAAATAGATCTGATTTCATCACTGGTAGCACATTGTTTTGTTTTCAACTAGAACCTAATTTCCCTGAAGAAGGGGAATACTTGTCATTACTGAAGACTGGCAATGTGAGACTTGATGTACAGTTTGGAACACCTTTGACTGGTGAGTGCTCGATTTTGTTGTTTTTGTTGTTTTTTTGATGTTTTAAATAACAAAAGTATTTTTTTTTTCATAGTTGATTGAGCAACCATGTTATCATTAGTACACACTTTTTCTTAAGACCATTTGTATGAATTAAATATTTTATGCTTACTCTCAAAAGCTTGTGATCATGTTTATTTCAGAAACCATCAGCTGCATTGTGTACAGTGAAAGTCCCGGATACTTTGAAATAAATAAAGAGAGAGATATCATTACAGAATGAACACTGGAGAACTACAGTGTATTATCAATTGTGACACTTTGCTAAAAAAGCATATACTTGGAGTTTTCCCCGCTGATGATCTGCCACAGACACTTACCTACTTTCCATGCGGTTTTATTGTAAATTCCCAACCACGGTCGCAGACTGGTCAACACTGGCTGGCATTTTACTTTCCTACAAGAAACAAAGCAGAGTTTTTTGATAGTTATGGTGAAATACCAGAGAACTACAATGACTTTTTCCCCAAATATTTAAGTGCTTTTTCCAATATTGCACTGAACAATATTCAAATACAGAGCAACTATTCAAATGTGTGTGGACTATACTGTTTATTTTATCTTATGCAACGACTACAGAACAAAAGCATGCAAAGTATTGTGTCAATGTTTTCTACAAACTTGATTGAAAATGATGTTTTTATTTACAATTATATGTCACATGTATTTTGTTATTGTGGAAGCACATGTCATGTACATACACAATCATGTAAGCCGAAAATAAAAGTGATATAAATCAATTTTGTGTTTTTATTTATTTTTTTCCACTGCTTAAAGGTATAAATCAGTCAATAACATCATACACCCTACACTGTAACTTGCTCAGCTGTGAGGGAAAGTGGATAAAATGAGTGGAGCAGTAATTAAATTTGAAAGTCCAACAACCTGTATTATGGCAGGAAGTACTGGAAGTGGGAAAACTACCTTTTTGTTTGAACTTTTGAAACAAGCGGATGAAATGTTTCAAACACCACCAACAACCATTTTCTATTGTTATGGAATATATCAATCTTTATATGATAGTATGAAAAAAGACATTAGAAATATAGAGTTCTTTAATGGATTACCATCTCAAGAAGACCTTGAGGGTTGGGCAAGTAATGATTCTCACAACATTATTATTCTCGATGATCTAATGGGTAGAGCATCAGAGAGCAGAAACATTGCCGACTTGTTTACCCAGTTTAGTCATCACTTAAACTTCACAGTGTTTTTTATCACTCAGAATGTATATTCTGGTGGAAAACAGTTCCGAACCATTAGTCTAAACACACACTACTTTATCTTATTTAAGAACCAGAGAGACAAAATGCAAATCCAAACATTTGGAAAACAATTATTTCTGGGTGAACTGAACTTTTTCCTAGATGCCTACACGCGAGCTGTAGGAAGGAAATATGGATACCTGCTTATTGATATATCACCACACTCTGATCCAAGATATAAATTGCGCACGGATGTTCTCCCAGGTCAGACCACTATTGTCTACTGTCCTGTAAAAAACAAATAATGAGTGAACTGGTTAGAAAAGAAAGATTTTTTATTCAATTATTGCTGAATACATTTCCCAAACAACAAAAAATGTTAATAAATACAATATCAGTATCACAGTTGAAAGCTATCGTGCAAATAATTTATAACATACTGCAAGGTGTAGTGAAATTGGGAAAGGATGATATAAAAAAATTAAAAAGAAACAGAACTATTATTCGTGAATTCATCAGCAAAGGATTACCATTAAAACGAAGAAAACATTTGCTAGCGAAATATTTTAAATATATACAATTCTTGTTAAAAAGTTGTGAAAAAGAAACATGGCTGAAGAACTAGTTCTTATCTCTAAAATCCAATATGAAAAACTTTTGACTGACTTAGAAAAACAAAAGACACATTTACCCGACATAAAAGAGTCAACTCAAAGTGCTTCAAACATAGAAAATTCAAGTAAAGACATACAACTTGGCGGTCAGAAAGATAGTGGTGTTAAATCAAATAAGTTAACTGAAGTGGAAAAAAAAGATGGGAAAATTACTGCTTCTAAAGGAGTCAAGTTATACGTTCGGAAGCCAATATCAAAACTTGACTTCATAAAGAAAGCTAAAAGACAATCAAAATCAGTCAAGTGGATTGACTATCAAATATAATAAAATATCTGTTCAGGTTTATTTCACTCACTTATACTATTTTCCTCTGGCTCCTGAAAGCAAGCACGTTGAAGATGATGAACTCTCACCTTACGCAAAAAGGGTTCTTAAAAAATTGTATGGAGTTTTCGAGGATGAAGCATTACCAAATCGTTCCAAAGTTCCAATGTTACTTACAACATTACATGACAAGGCTAAATATATAGTGCATTATAGAAACTTACAACTGTACTTACAATTAGGCTTGGAAATCAAGGAGATTCATCGGGTTCTAGAATTTCAACAAGAAGCCTGGATGAAGCCCTATATAGAGTTCAATACTGAAATGAGAAAGAAAGCCAAAACTGCATTTGAGAAGAACTTCTATAAATTGATGAATAATTCAGTTTTCGGTGAGTACTATTCATCTTTTATTTTTCAACATTTACCTACACAGTTACAAGACATGGAAAATACCTTGAACTATAAAAAGTTTCCTCGAGCTGGGATAGATAATGCATTATTTCACAGTAATAGATGTTGTTGAAAAGTTTATAATGAATCCAATTATTTTTAATTACTGAAAAGTGTACTTACAAATATTCTAGTTGTTGAAAAGTTTATAATAAATCCAATTATTTTTAATTACTGAAAAGTGTACTTACCATATGTCTCTTTATTCTTTGCAGGAAAAACCATGGAAAATGTACGCAAACACAAAAACGTAGAGCTTTGTCATCGGAAAAATCGATTACTGAAACTGTCAGCTAAACCAACTTACAAGACTCACAGGATCTTTTCAGAAGATTTAGTTGCCGTGGAACTACAACGTGCTAAAGTTACTCTTAACAAGCCAATGTATGTTGGCATGTGCATTTTGGACTTGAGTAAACATCTAATGTATGACTTTTACTATAACCATCTAAAACGACTCTATGGTGAGAAACTGCAGCTTCAAATGACGGACACAGATTCCTTTCTGTTCTACTGTGAAACAGAAGACATTTTTAATGATATGAAAAATCATATAGATTTGTTTGACACGTCAGATTTTCCGAAACAGCACCCATTGTATAGTGAATTGAACAAAAAGGTTATAGGTAAAATGAAATCAGAAACAAATGAAAAATGTATCTCAGAATTTGCTGGATTGAGATCGAAAATGTATGCTTTTGTCTGTGAGGGGAAAGAAGAAAAAAGGGCTAAGGGAATTTCAAAAGTGACGGTAGTCAAAGATCTCGGACTTGATAGTTATAAACACGCATTGTTTGATGAGACTCAGTTACATTCTAAAATGACACTTATTCGAAGTCATGATCATCAAATATACTGTGAAAACATTGTGAAAACTGGACTCTCTTGCTTTGACGATAAACGTTATTTGCAGGAAGATGGTATTTCAAGTCTAGCCTATGGACATTACAGACTTAAACACTGAGTGTACTATTGTTCTGATACTATATGTAAATGAACTTTATTTGTATTGGAAATAAATTATAAATTTCAACTGTTTATCTTTCATCGCATAAACAAACTAAAATTTGACTTGAGTTGTTAATAAAAACAAAGTATAATAAATGTTAATATGCTGCTTTTAATTTTCATATATTTATTTACATAGTACAATTATTCTTTCTTTATTTTTTTCTTCTTCTTCGTCTCCTAAAACAATAAAAAAAAAATGTATTTTTGTGAAATCGATTTAATGATCAGTAAAACGATAGTATCAATTAATCTTCAAAAGTCAATTAATTTGCAATTGAGAAAAGTGTTATTTGTAGATTTTATATAAAAAATATCAACTCACCCCCTCGATTGCCTCTATTGGTCCTGTAAAAGAAATTTGTAGTTATATAAATTCATAATTTATAAAGAAATAAATCCCTCAAGAATTACTTCACATATCCAGTAAAAGATATATACCTCATGAAAACATGACACCAATGTTCACGTCGTCCTGGTGTCTGTGGAAAAATCATATAGATTTGTTTGACACGTCAGATTTTCCGAAACAGCACCCATTGTATAGTGAATTGAACAAAAAGGTTATAGGTAAAATGAAATCAGAAACAAATGAAAAATGTATCTCAGAATTTGCTGGATTGAGATCGAAAATGTATGCTTTTGTCTGTGAGGGGAAAGAAGAAAAAAGGGCTAAGGGAATTTCAAAAGTGACGGTAGTCAAAGATCTCGGACTTGATAGTTATAAACACGCATTGTTTGATGAGACTCAGTTACATTCTAAAATGACACTTATTCGAAGTCATGATCATCAAATAAACTGTGAAAACATTGTGAAAACTGGACTCTCTTGCTTTGACGATAAACGTTATTTGCAGGAAGATGGTATTTCAAGTCTAGCCTATGGACATTACAGACTTAAACACTGAGTGTACTATTGTTCTGATACTATATGTAAATGAACTTTATTTGTATTGGAAATAAATTATAAATTTCAACTGTTTATCTTTCATCGCATAAACAAACTAAAATTTGACTTGAGTTGTTAATAAAAACAAAGTATAATAAATGTTAATATGCTGCTTTTAATTTTCATATATTTATTTACATAGTACAATTATTCTTTCTTTATTTTTTTCTTCTTCTTCGTCTCCTAAAACAATAAAAAAAAATGTATTTTTGTGAAATCGATTTAATGATCAGTAAAACGATAGTATCAATTAATCTTCAAAAGTCAATTAATTTGCAATTGAGAAAAGTGTTATTTGTAGATTTTATATAAAAAATATCAACTCACCCCCTCGATTGCCTCTATTGGTCCTGTAAAAGAAATTTGTAGTTATATAAATTCATAATTTATAAAGAAATAAATCCCTCAAGAATTACTTCACATATCCAGTAAAAGATATATACCTCATGAAAACATGACACCAATGTTCACGTCGTCCTGGTGTCTGTGGAAAAATCATATAGATTTGTTTGACACGTCAGATTTTCCGAAACAGCACCCATTGTATAGTGAATTGAACAAAAAGGTTATAGGTAAAATGAAATCAGAAACAAATGAAAAATGTATCTCAGAATTTGCTGGATTGAGATCGAAAATGTATGCTTTTGTCTGTGAGGGGAAAGAAGAAAAAAGGGCTAAGGGAATTTCAAAAGTGACGGTAGTCAAAGATCTCGGACTTGATAGTTATAAACACGCATTGTTTGATGAGACTCAGTTACATTCTAAAATGACACTTATTCGAAGTCATGATCATCAAATATACTGTGAAAACATTGTGAAAACTGGACTCTCTTGCTTTGACGATAAACGTTATTTGCAGGAAGATGGTATTTCAAGTCTAGCCTATGGACATTACAGACTTAAACACTGAGTGTACTATTGTTCTGATACTATATGTAAATGAACTTTATTTGTATTGGAAATAAATTATAAATTTCAACTGTTTATCTTTCATCGCATAAACAAACTAAAATTTGACTTGAGTTGTTAATAAAAACAAAGTATAATAAATGTTAATATGCTGCTTTTAATTTTCATATATTTATTTACATAGTACAATTATTCTTTCTTTATTTTTTTCTTCTTCTTCGTCTCCTAAAACAATAAAAAAAAATGTATTTTTGTGAAATCGATTTAATGATCAGTAAAACGATAGTATCAATTAATCTTCAAAAGTCAATTAATTTGCAATTGAGAAAAGTGTTATTTGTAGATTTTATATAAAAAATATCAACTCACCCCCTCGATTGCCTCTATTGGTCCTGTAAAAGAAATTTGTAGTTATATAAATTCATAATTTATAAAGAAATAAATCCCTCAAGAATTACTTCACATATCCAGTAAAAGATATATACCTCATGAAAACATGACACCAATGTTCACGTCGTCCTGGTGTCTGTGTTTCCCACAGACACAGATGACCGGGGACAACTCCCGTCCCTCTAGCATTTCCTTGAAATACGTCAGGAAATGTTCTCGACGTTCTTCGAAACTTAAGTTATTGAAGAGGTTTAAAACCTCTGCAAATGATAGTGGAGATTGTCTCTCCACTATCGTAAATGCAATGCAATTCATTTTAGTACACATGCTTATAGTTTGTGTGAGAGATTGAGCTATGTATCTCTATACTATTATACTATCATGCAATGCCACCCATTGAATGGGTTTAAGCTTCAGCAGTTAGCATGATTATTATCTACATACCTTATCAAATTGAATGTCAACTCGACTTTATTAACACTTACACGTTAAAATGTCAGCTGATCGTCAACGGGGGTGACACACTGTAATTAAAACAATGTAATATTTAAGCTATAATTATGTTACTAAATAAACACTTTAAAATATTAATTTGAAATGCAACATTAATGATAATGTAACAATTACAGTGACATACCTCAAATGATGTTCCAGCTTGATACGTATTGTCTTGGAGGGGTATGGTCACAAACTAGAATGAGATTAGTTTCAAACTGTACTAAAATATCCAGTTTGGAATAAATATATTTCAACATTTAATGCAATAGCAGAGATTTATTGAAAAAAAAACATTCTCGAAGAAATAAAGCTTACCACTGGACTTCGTTGCATTATTACCATCTGTGATTCCTGTTGTTGTTGTTGTTGCTGCTGCTGCTGCTGCCATGGTTGCTGCTGCTGTTTGTTTTGATGTATCTATTAGATAGAATATTTTAAAAGCTCCTGTTGTCTCTATTTACTATTAAAAATCACCTTAAAACTACACAGTGAACTACACAATGTAAATAAACCAACTTACCTGTTGAAAAGTAATATCATACATTTGTGCTTCCTGTATGAATCGATGCAGAGTCATGGCCTCGTCTAGATTAAGACTTACACCTTTAGATTTAGAAAGATCGAAACGACCATCCACGAAACATTTTGAAACATCACTTATATGTAAATAGGTACGCTCATTAAAGAAATTGATGCAAACTTCCTTATTTTTTCCGAATTTAGCTCTAGCCTTGACTATATAACCATCCTGGTCGTGAGCTTCATCAAACCCAGATGCCATTTTAGATGCTAAATATGATAGAAACAATAACGTTTTCAAAAGCTAAGTGAAGTGAACGGGGCAGAAAAAATAAAGATTTGAGTATTTATAGGGTTTTGTGCATACATGTGGTTAATTAGTAAAACCACCAATGGAATCCTAGGATATGTTGATTTTCTACTCACTACTAAATGAAGACCAATCGTTGTTTACTGATTAATGAATCTAATTAGTATACAAACTAATGGAATTTCTAACATGCTTCAAACTTCTAACATATTTCAAAATTCTTTTTTCTCACGGGATTTTTAGAACTATTTTGTTTAGTGTAAAGTGGTACTAGTTAACATATGACCTGGAGGTTAAAGTGTCATTTCAATTTCGATCTAATATTTGATATATTGACTTCTATTAATGCCACCATTTTCACTAGGCTAATGTTATATTGATAGTACCAGGTATTCCCAATACGGGTTAACAGTTTTGATGTATATCACACTGGGTGTTTACTTTAGAGTATGAATGATGATGATTCGGCAGTTTTTTGTTTTTCTTCGTCTTTGGGTTAATTATGTAACTTCTGGGTTTAAACAATTCTTTGGGTTAATTAACAAATAGGAGGAAGAAAAGTTCATTTGACCTTGACACTTTTACATAAGATAAATACTACGTAGTTTACAATTATTACAAAAGCATTAGTCTACTAAAAAGTTCACAATGCTTAGGCTTACTATAGTTCTAGTTCTTCTCATAAGAGTCAGTTCTACAGTTGTAGAAATGGATAAAGTGTGTGACATTATTTTAGATGTATTTGTGGACTGTAGTAAGATACAGGATGATTATGTAAGCTTTGAATTCACACAACTGAACAGTGTCATACAAAGAGTAGAACTTAACAGGCTTACAGGCATAATAGATTTGAATAACCTCCCTACAGTAGAAAGAATAATTGTAAAGTATGGTACACCAACATGTGAGCAGATACTGAGAAATTCACATCCGCTAGAACTTCAGCTTAATTCTGATCAGACACTGACCTGTTTGGTAAGTAAAATACATTAAATTATCATGATATTCAGTATACAGATGTCATTAAGTAGGAAACAAAAAAAAATGTGTAATCCATCCAAGACCTTTGGCTTTAGCTTTCAAGACATGCACTTTACTGAGTATGTTACCTTCCTGCTAATTAAAGCAAGTTTGATGTAGTTATAGTTTAAATGTATTATTTCCCTAACTTACATGAAATTTGAGTTGTTAAGTACATGTTTTTTTTTTTTCTTACAGCCAGAAGGGACTACAACCCACTCCACTTCACAGCTAGAAGGGACAACTCCAGAGAGTACAACCCGCTCCACTTCATTTCTGCTTGACTCCACATCTTCAGAAATGAAGTGGAGTGAGACTACACGTAAGGACCACCCCTCATCATCTGAAGCTATGGTTACAGCTCACTCTACTCAATCAGCTGACTTGACCACCGATGATAATAACACTGGAGGTAGTCATATTGATGTTACTTTTACAAAAAATAATGGTTTTACTTTGAGTACTGATTCCCTCAGTCACTCTCCCCATACAACTTCATCTACTGAGGATAGTCATGCAGATAATAAGAAAGCTATTTACTCCACGGAACATACAAGCATTGATGATGTAGTGATAGATGAAAGTTTTTTATGGAAAATAATTTTACCCATAGTATTTGCATTAATTTTGATAACAGCTGTTTTGATAGTCTTTAAAGTTCTAAAAAAATATAATTGCTGTTGTGTTAGAAAACGTCGGGGATATCCACCTAGTTTAGAGACATTGATTTACCGTGAAATGCGGGAAGTAGCTGTTTAACTTTAATATCAATAATTTTAATTAAAAATAGAGATGATATTGTTTGAAACTAAAGTTGTCACAATTTAACTTCATGATTTAACTTCATTTTACCATTTATTTTATTACTAGATGATATCATCCCTGACCCTATCATCATCATCATCATCATCACAGTTGTACCTGGGTTTATATTGCTTGTAGTTATCTTATCCATCTGTGTGAAAAGGGGTAAAGCTTGTAAAAGACGGGCAAGAGAAGATATGGAGATGACACACCGAGCCAGTTCACACCTTTCCAGTGGGAGTTCAATAGTTTTATTTGAAGCAGGTGTCCGTGATGACTGTAAATGTGACTAATATTTATTATTCCTTTTCTTGTTTGTAGAATATCTGACATTCACCCTTGGATCACTCTTCATCATTATGACAACATTCATTTTGAATACCTGTATGGACTTCATCTTGGAAAAACTTGTCCAGTTCCATGATCATATAATTCATTTCATTATTGTTCTGGGTCATAGACAGGGCAGATATTTTAGAAGATACCCCGCTAGAAATAGACGTGCACCCATTAGACTTCAGTATCATTAAAAACATCATGCGCATATACATAAAGCTGTGTTTGGTACTATCTCATAAAACATCAAAGTGTAAATTAATATCATTCATCAAATAGTTTGAAACTGTTTCATTTATAAATGGGTGATGATAATCAAAATCCATTGTATTAAATGTTGGTTACCATATCATTCTGATTTAGTTATATTAAAGATCATAACATTTCAATTTACTTATATTTTTCAATAAGCTTAGAGCTGTGCTAGTCATCATTTGACTCCAAACAGATTTGCACATAAATTAAAGGACTATCCATTTATTTTCTTTGATGATTTATGAGATGGTGTCAAACATAGCTGTAGTACTCAACCATTTTTCACCTCAAATTTTATTGCTAAGACATTCTGAAGCAATTACTATGTGTTATATCCACCTCAAATTTTACATGTTTTGCTCATTTTCAATACTCACATTTGTTCTGAGAGTAAACCCTAGTTTTGTTTTTATTGTGTAAATATCTAGTCACTGTAAAAGTTGCTTAAGACTTACTATCATTTTGAGATCTTAAACTATATTGTTCATAATGTTCAGATATACATTCTAGTGGTTTTACTATGCATTAGAGGGTATATTTCTGTTGATGTAATATTTTCAAGAGTTTGGAAATATGATAGTTTTATAAAGTTTTATTCTTTTTATACTGTTAATAAATGATGAATGAGAAATTGGGTTTTGTCTTCTGAGACATTGTTTTAAAATGTTGTTAGTGTTGTCATATTTTAAGTATCTTTCCTGTGGACTGATAAGTCACATAACTCCATTTATTTATTTTTTGATATTTTGGTTGTGCAGTACCTCTAACACAATTAATGTTGAATTGTTAAGGTCTTTCAAATTATTTTGGTTGTGAAGTACCTCTCATTTACAATTAATGCTGAATTGTTAAGGTCTTTCAAACTATTTTAAGTCTATCACATATACATTTATAATTATATTGAACTAATAGGAAAGTGTCTTTACTCGTTAACTTTACAGTAGCTGTTGTTTTTATGCCAAATGCATTGTATATTCCTGTTGAATATTAATTATACTGTGTTAGTGCTCAAATAAAAGTTTTTGATAACTACTACCTCAGTAAGTCATAAAGCAACCTTTTTTTATTTATCATTACTAATGTCTTCTGTAACTGAAATAATATAGTTTTATGTGCTTTTGGTAATTTTTGTCTGATTTTGTTTTGCAATTGGGTATCATTTTTGTTATTGTTTGAAAACAAGATATTGATAAAACTATTCAATTTTACATTCCAATGGTTTTACTTGCTCATTTTCAATATATACTCAAAATCGAAGACAATTTCTGATATTCTTTAGCGTGAAATGTTGTGTAAACTGTGATTCATTTGTTCAAAGTTTATATTTAAAGTTCCATTTTCATTAGTTTAAGTGATTCATGTGTTCAAAGTTTATATTTAAAGTTCCATTTTCATTAGTTAAATGAGGTTATTATTTCCTTGATTTGATAAAGAGCCATTGATCTGTTGAGACTGTCACTAGTGTATTCCATCTAATTCATTTATTTATCTCGATGTAGCTTCAACCATTAATAGATGGATAAATATTTGTTGATACCAGTAATTTAAATTACATTTCACAGTCGATGCACACTGAACATGTCTTTCAGTTGTTAAATTTAAAAACAACTTTCATGTGCCTTTTCATATTTAACCATTTAGATATAATTACTGATAAAAGTGGTGTTGTTAACTGTTAATTTTAGATTAAATTGAATAGGGTTTTACATTAAAGTAAATGTTTCTTTCCAGTTTGTACTACAACTCTCATGTTAACTTAAAATCCATCATAATATAAAGTATAAAACTAATTATTGTTTCATATATCTATATTGTTAATGTTTCATAGACCTATACTTCTTAAGGAACTAAGTGACAAATGCTTTGTAAACTGTGATTCAATTGTTAAACTTGATATTTTGATTTTTACTTTGTTAGTTTAAAAGGATGCTAATAGCTTTTATAATCCCTGGTTTTAGAAAGTTTTTATTCTAGCTAATTTATGATGAATGGATGAGTAAGATACTTTCGTTACAATTTTACATCAGTTGTCTCTAACTAAATCAATCAAGACATCTAATAAAAATCCAGTGTCCTATATTGACTTATTTGAGCTCATTAAGTATAATTTAAATTCCAAACGTTAAATTTGTTAGGTGTCCATGTCTTAATTGAAGCAAAGATGATTGAAAGCTCAGATATTATTGTATGTAAGAAAAGCTTAAATGTATGTAGCAAACAGAACAATTTTAAATGTCTTTCAATTTTGAAAACTTTACCATACTAAAAAGTGTCTTTCAAGTTCGCATGTTGTTTATATCAAAATGTCTTTTTACATTCATCATGTCAGTTCTTAGTGCCAAATGCTGTGTATATTATTTATTGATTCATGTTACATTGTTGATTAGTAAAAAATAAATGTTAGAAACTTATGCACTGTCATTGTTTATATCAAACGAGTTTGTCCACTACTATTCTAACTCAACTACTGATCGCTTCTATCGTTTCCATTTTAACATTTTAGTCCAAGTTTTACTATCAAACGTTTTAGTGGGCATTTTTTTTTCAAACAAGTTTTGGCGGTTTCAGTTGAGGACATATACATTAAGGTCATCAAACAGGTGGTCGACATAAGGTTAATGCACTCCCGTTACAGGTGACTGGACAATATCGGATCACTCTATGTAGGTTGACTGATTGGGGTCACCTGAGGACAGGCGACTGATTAGATAAGGTCATACAGGGGCCACCGGATCAACGGATCGGCAGTTTATATCTACTATCAAACACACCAAAAAAAACCCAATCAACGTCATCTGTATGTAATTACCATGCACAATTTCAACATAAAACCACACAACAATAACACAAAGGACCGTTATTTCAAACGTATACAAGACGACAAAAATAACTGGCTTTAAATTAACACAACAAAACAAGGAATAATTCACATGTTACATTAATTACATTGCAAATAAACGTCAACAGCTCATACACAACACAGCTGGCACTGGGGGCCACACACCATCGGCACCGGGGCCCGTGTTCTCGTACATACAACACAAAACTAGGCACCGGGGGCCACACAACACTGGCACCTTGGGCCGTGTGTCGAACAAAAAACAACACATATAGGCACTGTATCTGACAACAAAAGCACTAAGTGTTATATTGAAATAAAATAACTCTAGAATAACATTTACATTTAGCGATCGTTACTTTTATCCATGTAACTTCCTATAATATTCTATTCAAAAACAAAACTTTCTAAGTCGATGATATTAAAATTGGTAGCATTTTCTCAATAATGCTTAAATTAAAAGACAATATTTCAACATTACAAATCCAAACTCAGCGATACTAAAAGTCTGTATACAAGCTGTCTTTCGCATTTATCACTGAGTGTCTCTCACTAGTCTTATTATTTGCACTCACCGTAGCTTCTCCGGACCGAAAGCAAATGTAATCCAAAGATATTCTTATCATACATTGAAAATCTCAGTTTTTGCTTTGAAAATTCATCAAAGATTGAATAAGAAAGCTGTTAATTACATTCTCTAAAAGAACCTTCATTGCAATATTTACCAAACATTCAGAGATCTATAAAAATTAATTCCGTTTTTTATTTAAATATCACTATAAAAGTCTAAAACATCTGTTTTCAATTAGAAATGTAAAATATAAAAGTTCACAAAAAATTCAGAAAAACTTAATGTCCGACCCTAAGATACCCAGTACTTCACGTATTCTAAAGAAAACAGCAAATGCTAAAATAGATTAATTCACATCTCTGAAATCTCATAAGAAACTGCTTTCCAAAGCGAATATACACCAAGTACTTGACGTATTCTAAAGAAAACAGCAAGTGCTAAAATAGATCAAATCACATCTCTGAAATCTCATAAGAAACTGCCTTCCAAAGCGAAGTTTAAATTAAGGTTTAGCCATTTCAGTAATATGTAATAAAAATGTAATAGCTTTCTAACGAATACATCCAGAGAGACACATTTTCAACCAATCATCCTTACACGGATTAACAAACGTCTGCTATATGATTCCACAATCAAAATATCAGGTTTATTTTTGATTAACTAACTTTTTTCCGAATAATCTTCGATAATTACATGGCTCTCGTTACCGGCGAAAATTACAGACTGTATAAATGGTTTAATTTTAACCATTGTTGAAAATTTATGAACGTTAAAGTAAAATTACAAACTTTAGATTCTTCCCTTCCAGAATACAAAGCGTCCTTGACCTTAGACAACAGCATCAGGATCTTCAAAGCTGGCGTGGAAAAGCACTTGCAACCTCCT
The DNA here is from genome assembly GCA_038501625.1 of Corbicula japonica. Classification (NCBI taxonomy): domain Eukaryota; kingdom Metazoa; phylum Mollusca; class Bivalvia; order Venerida; family Cyrenidae; genus Corbicula; species Corbicula japonica. The sequence continues at coordinate 32,872 of JAZAYU010001138.1, read as the reverse complement.
TTCAGTATGAAAGACGTCCTATATTAATATAAATAAAAACCATGTAAGCAAGAGTAACAAATACGTACAAAAGCAACCATTACGTGATCGTACCGGAAGAACTACATGTATCTGTAAATATTATACACATGGTTTACATTATGGTCTCAATATTACAAACAGATCAAATGGCCTATTCTCCAAATTTACCATTTCTTACAACTGACTGTATTTAATGTGAGAGTCGTAGGCTATGTTTCAAGAATCAAATGAAAACGCATAACCAAACTTAATTATATCCTTAAAGAGAAGGGAGTATACTGTATATTGTACACGCTTTCCATGTGCAACTGCACTTATAACGGTAAATCTATCCGTCATTACTAGTCATGTTTTTATGAAAATCATCTGATTGTTAAACGGCATGACTGTAAGCAAAAAAAATTAGTATTTTCACTATCACTGTTAACAAATTATCGGCTTAACATACAGCTCGCTAACACCGCTGTTTACATGTTTAAAATAAATGTAACATTAAGTTCTCTTGTTAAAATGTACATTCACTTCTTAACTCATAATTACAATTACATTCGGCCTCTATTACAACACTTCATTCAATATGAAAAACAGCTATTTTAGAATTACTGGTCTTGCTTCTCTCATGCCAAATCACGATTTCCATTTACCGCAAACTGAAATAACCGATGTCTATAACTTCTTTTTCGACTTAAATGATTTCTATACAAAAACCCAAGCAGCATTTTAATCTTCCTTTTACAAAATGGTCCACAACAGTTACAATATTTTCAAACCAAAGAAGATACCCGGTTTTCTAATTTAACTAAAGCCGATGCAATAAAAAGGTACTTATCACAAAAATCTTAGTTTTTTGGCTCCCATCGCTTCGGTTCCTGTTAAATCAGCAGCGGCGCAACTACTGGCGAAGTGCCCTACTTCTGACTGCAACCAATGACTTTCTATTGGAGAAAACTCCCTGTTGCCGCATGTCCTTGTTGACTGCCACGTCATCTTTTAATGCGTCGATAAAGCTTTATTCTGACACTCTGTGCTGCCTATTCTGTCTCAAACTTTAAACCTTCAGTTCACTGCATCAAGTTTTAAAAAAGCGTTGGCAACTCTCCGAGTAATCTGCTACATAAATGTGCTCTTCTCCTTGCCGACATGTTTACCGCTGAATAGAAACGCCTCGAATGGTGTACACAGATAAAACCAACACTTAAATAGCCTAATCGCACGAGATACACGCACCTTTTCCCTCCACACTGACAATTACCGTCAAGTTCGTATTATTCGAAACGGAAATAATTTCATTTATAAAATACTTCACACTACGACGGTAGTTTACACAGAAAAATAACAGTCTATACGCGTTTTGAAAGAATGGAAATTTTAAAATTAAAATAAAACAAACAAAAGTGGCTAAAACATTAATTCGAACCCACGAGTTTACGTCTTTATTCTATAATTTAAACACTTTTACCGACTGCGCTAAGCGGGCTTCTTACATTTTGTAGCTTATTAAAATTGGTTATACATACCATATCGATTTAAATTTAGATCGTAAAGTTTACGAAATATACCGACTACAAGGTCAAATTCAAGAATGCCAGGTCAATGTTGTTGGACAATACATGTACAGTAAGTCGTATTTTTGTTTCGGAAATAATGGCTTGCAAAGAGTAGTTGAGTTGAAACAAGAAATATCTTTAAAAAAGATAAACGGCGTTGATGGAAAAGATTTATATTTATAAGAAAGAAAGAAATACAGAGAGGCAAAGCAGACACAGTTTAGTTATTTTATTTTATTTGTTATAGCTGTTGACGAACCCTCCCTGCCTTCTTAGTATGACTTAGAGATTAAGCGACCGAATCATGACAACTCATAAGTTAATTGTAAGTGTCTTTCAAAAAAAATGTTGAAGCTGTTGCAACAATTTCATACAGTGATAACAAGTCGATTAAAGAAGCAATTTATTCAGTTTCAATAAAATACCTCGTGTAGAGTGAGAATTCAAGATGAATAAATGTCCTTGAAATTTAATAAATATAAATAATAACAGCCTGTTACAAGAACGAAATCTACCAACTTTTACGTTTATTAACTTTAAAAAAAAGTGTCCATCCGGAGTATTGAACCCGGGGCCTCCGCTTGAGAGGCGAGAGTGTTTGCCACTACACTACAATGATCTTGTATTTCGTACTTGAAATTAACAATCAGTATCAAAGGAACTAGAAAGGAACCAGTAAGAACTAGAAATATCTACACTTCTCTTTCGTTTTACATGGTGTATTGTATGCAAGTGTTTACCTGACACCCAAGAATATTCCATATAATATTGTATTTAAGCCATCAATATTGACTTAACTGGTTACTTAAATCGTAAATATGTTTTTCCTCCAATACAACACCCACTAACAACCAATCGAATTAATCTATTTGATTTTTCCGCTGCATAATAATAAAAATCCCACTAGATACCTCTCCACCCTGCTAGATGCCTCTCTGGTGTAAATAGCTACCAATCGAAATAGTTTATTTCATTTTCCCTCTGCATAATAAGAGAATACGAGTATTATTTACAACATTTCATTGGTCGAAAAACTAGGTCAATAGTGAGCTTAGATAGCTAACGCCGAAAAAAACTGATTTTGATTTAATTTCAAGAAAACGGTTATAATTGTGCCCTATGTTTTATTCGTGAGCCCAGTAAATAAAAACTCCAAATAGTCAGATTTTCTTAAATATTTACCTTTGCTGCAGTTATGTTCATAATATCCGTCCACACATCCTTCTACGCATGCACCATTATGTATTGTACAAGCAACGTTCTTGCAATTCGTGGAGCATGAATTCTCACACGTTTGTCCCCAATATCCTATTAAACATCCATAGGTACAAAAACCATCAGTGTCGTTACAAAGACCATTTAAACATGTAATGGAACAGGATTTGTTGCAAAGTATACCATGCCTATCGAGTGCACAAACAACGCACTCATTATGATTCAAACGATCGCATAACTTGCATTGAGGATTACACGGTATATTGCAATGTTCTCCACTAAATCCTTCTGTACAACTGTTTATACAATATCCAGTGATTTTATAACAAGCGGTTCCTGCTTCACAGTTCGAACATACCAGAGAACACGATTTGCCATGATACCCACTCTTACACAATGAACACGTTGTTTCAGACACACAATACGCGCAGTTTTCTGGACACTGTTTACACTGATCTTTGTCAAAAAATTGCCCGGCTCAACAGCCATTGCAAGTGTCTGAAAAGTAAACAAAGACTTTTTGTAATTTAAACCTCAGTTCTTCGTTTCAAGTACTCACTGCGGGAAATCACGCGGTCGTGGTTTAATATGTCGCACGGATAATGGAGGCCAAAAATTGCCGGCAAGTTCAGTCAGTTTTTTAGTTATTTTGTAGTGCCTACATCGTTTTATACTTTTAAAGATAAAGCATATCATACGCGGAATCGAATTTATTGTTCCTTGGTATCTTCCTTCATACACTGTATTCCAGAATTGCGAATATTTATGGAAAGCCAGAGCTGTCTTATATTGTTGTTTTAGAATTTATTCAACCGCTTTGGTATTATATCAGTTCATTTCTATAATATATAAAACCAAAACATGTATTTATTGAACCAAAACTCATTATATTAATTCACACGTACAATATATTATACGGACTCGTCGATATATGAAACCAATATACCTTTATATAGATTCAGTCTTGCTTTGTTTGTTTTGGAAACTGCATTGAATGAAACCAGTATGTTCAAATATGAATTCACATTTTAATATATACAACCAACTGCCTTTGTATACTGCCAACTTGCGCATATATAAATATATTTTTGAATTGTATTTAACGAATGTATTAATATTTAAAACCGAATTAGACATACATAAATCCAACTGTCCTTATGTGGAATGAGAGTATCATTATATTACATCATTTTCACGATATATGAAAGTAACTGTTCATTTATAAAACCGAAGAAGAAATATATATATTCGCTTCGTCCTTGTATGAAATCGAGTAATACTTATATTATTTCGATTCATCATTCGTTGAACCAACCATTCAAATGTGTAACCAATGTTGCAATATATCAGTTCATATTGACATTGTATTTAATGACTGCATCTTTTTTATCAAACCAAAGTAGACATATATGTATCCATCTGTCCGTGTGTGTAACGAGTGTAGCATTATATGATATCATTTTGACAATATATGAAAGTAAACTGTTCATATATAAAACCGAATAAGAAATATATATGTTCGGTTTGATATACAATAAGAGGAGCTATCATTATACTTAACCGAAATGCATTGCTTTTATTTCATTTAACATTATATTAACTGAAAACGTTCTTATATTAAATTTTAATCATCTCCTCGCTGACGTCCATGTTACAAGGCAATGGCGCAGTGTGAAACACGTTGCTTGAACACATAGAAAGTTATGTTTTAAATACCATAGCTATTTTGGTTTAATATAGTGATGAAGTTGTATCATATATTCCAAAAGCCATCATATATATTGTTTAATCGGTTTCAGTTAAGGACACCTGATTTCATACATTGAATGTTTGTTTTCATAACATACATTATAACTATCATAGATTGTGACAATGATATTACACAATGCTACTCTAGTTCCACACAAGAACAGATCGATTCGCAAATGTTTACTTTGGTGTGATATAGAGATGAAGTCGTTAAACACAATATCACTATGAACCGATACATCGCATCTTTGTTTATATATAAGGAAGGTTGGTTCCATGCACTGATAAATCAGAACAATATAAGCATAACGTTATTTCATACAATTACAAAACGAACATATATATTTCTTATTCGGTTTTATATATGAACAGTTTACTTTCATATATCGTGAAAATGATATAATATAATGCTACTCTCGTTCCCTATAAGGACAGTTGGATTTATGTATGTCTAATTCGGTTTTAAATATTAACACATTCGTTAAATACAATTCAAAAATATATTTATATATGCGCAAGTTGGTTCTATACAAAGGCAGTTGGTTGTATATATTAAAATGTGAATTCATATTTGAACATACTGGTTTCATTCAATACAGTTTCCAATACAAACATAGCAAGGCTGAATCTACATAAAGGTATATTGGTTTCATATATCGACGAGTCCGTATAATATATTGTACGCGTGGATTAATATAATGAGTATTGGTTCAATAAATGCATGTTTTGGTTTTATATATTATAGAAATGAACTGATATAATACCAAAGCGGTTGAATACATTCGAAAACAACAATATAAGACAGCTCTGGCTTTCCATAAATATTTCTAGTTTACCGTTTGAATTTGTTTTGTTGACTGTGAGTGTTTACGAGATATGTTGCACAGACCAACCGTTCGTTTTCATTTATATACTTGCTTAAAATGATACATTTTATTACATCTTCGTTACTTATAATGTTAAGCGAGTATTCTTTCAAAATTATATCTGATTATTTGGATTTTTTTCGTTGAAAAATTAAACAAATTGTCAGCGCGATAAGGGAAATGATATGACCCATGGAATCAAATTGTATGATATGATTCACGGACGAGTCATTTATGTTTAATTTTAACGTTAAAGAGTGACATATGCGTAAGATGATTTCAATAAAGCAAATGGCATATATGACTATTAGTTACTTGTCTAATATGATATACCAACGTGTTATTTCTATCCAGTTTGTTTGAATTTATTGTGTATTTTTTCGAACGTTGGTATTCATTCATTTCAGACTAAGGCACGTACGAATCCACACCTGGTGCTTTGAAGCTCAGGCAGAGCAGATTGTTGAAGAAATGTCAGCGACAGCGGATATAGAAGTCATGACCCTAACACTTGCCTTATGACCAGATGAGAAAAACATGGGCCAGGGTTGGGTAAAGATCCTACAGAGAAAACTGCAAAGATTTTCGAAGCCAAAATAGAAAGCCAAGATAACTACAGGACGGAAAATATAAATGACTGTATTATCAGCCGGGATAAAGAACCAGAAAGTACGAAGGCAATTACATTTCGCTAAGGGTCGTATTAAATGAGATGCATATCAGATCACAGGAGGCAGATATATAGACAATCAACAGAGGATTGCGTTGTACAGTTCCGTTTCTGGCCATGTTGTCATGTAATACCGCTGCATTGTTCAAACTTAGCCAGATGTTAAACATACTAGGGCACATGATATATTAATGTAAGTCAAGTTTTGGAGGCACGAATACTATATCCGCTGTCGCTAACATTTCTTCGACATCCTAGTCGGCCTGAGCTTCTGAGCATCAGATGTGGATTTGTACTTGTCATATTCTGAAATGCATATTAAATACCAATGTGAGAGATGAGACACTATAAATTTAAGCATACTTTAAAAAAAAAACACTTTGGTTACATCGTATTACACGAGCAACTAATCGTTTTATGCTTTATTAAAATCGTCTTATGCATATGCATAAGAGGAAACGAATTTCCCAAACACACACTATCAACTAAACAAATACAAAGGTTAAGCTAAAAATATTCGCAATTCTGAGGGGAAAGTAAGGTACCAATTAAAAAAAATTAATTCCGCGTATGATAGGGTTTATATTGAAAAGAATAAACCGATGTGTGCTATACAAAAACGAAAAAGATGAATATACGTGTACTTTTTGTCCGCCATTATCCGTGCAACATATCAAAACAAAGCTACTTGATTCCCCGCAGTGGTACTTTTTCCGTGTAGGATTCGAAAGCGAACGTACGATAATAATTAAATACAATTATACATTTAAACGAAAAACAGTTATCCTTTATAAAGTGAGCCACAGACTTTAACTGGACGATGACAAGTAATTCGAACGCTAAAGACAATTGTTGTCCATGCCTGCCCCTTTAAAATTGTCTAAAAACAGTAACCTACAATTAATATATGTATAAGCAAATATATGTTCTCGAATAAAAACATATTATATGCAATAAGTTTAAATGTACTGAAAATCATACCTGTCATGCACAGGAACAGCAATAAAAACAGGGTCATTGCTGTACCTACAAAAATGTCATTTCTATTTATTACATTATATATAATTTGCATCTGGTTTCTTAATTTTAGAAATTCGTTAAATTACAATGGTTTTCCATCGCAAAAAAATGAGCAAACTTATATTAATAAAACAACGACAACATAAAAATAAACAATAAACCACAACAACAACAACAAAAACAGCAAAGTTTTAACGTACACTTTGCGCCCTAGCACAGGTAAGCGTCATTTCACATTATTATATCTTATGACATAAACCATCTATCTAACAATCAGACAAATTTTTTGTAAAATAAAGCGCGCAGTTTTTTTATGCATCCATTCCTCAGTTCAAGCGCTAACATATTTTTGTTTTAAGTACTATTTAGTCATTGAGCAAACCTTATTATAGTCAAGGACACATATTCTTAAAGTAAAAATGAAATATAATGAATGATTGGCTGAAAGAAGGTTGTTTGTTTTCAGTAATGGTGTAAGACCTGTAAAAAGACTTCCCTATATAAACTATAGTAAAACATGACATGTTTGAAAAAGCTGGCAATCATTGCTGGTACAATTTGATAAAGGGCTAATTTACATGCTTTTGAAGCTTAGTGTTTCTTCTGTCCATTTTTAGCAAGTAAAGTAGGGGTCGTGTATAAATTAACAGAGATTGGACACCTTTAAGCCGGTGGTCTGTTTTTTTCACTTCTCTGCGAACATCAAAACTGTTTTACATATGCCATCCTAAAACCAGGGCCTTTTTCATATACTGCATTTCCAAACATTTTTTTCTATCAGTGTGCCAGTAAAGCATGTCAATTATTAAACATGTTCCTTTCAGACCATACTAGCCATTTAATGCGCCCAAAAGGCAAAAAATTGGACTATACAGTGTCTGCCATTGTCTGACTAGCCCGAAAAGGAACATCCGGCGGATTATTTACAAATAATTAGCCTAATGACATGTAACTAACAGACAAAGAAGATGCCAGATTAACAGGAGAAAGCGCAAGTGAAGTTAGTTAACATAATTAAAATAGAGTGCTTATTGTAAATATGTGGATAAAGCAAGCCTTTAGAGACTCTTGTGAGAGATCAAAGACTTCTTACCCAAACACGGTGAAACTAGTAAAATTTTAATACAAATACTTGAGACTTTTTATGGTTCTTGCTGACATTGCATGAATACTAGAAAATGTAGCGCTAAACGAGTTGTAGAAATATATACCCATAATAAACATTATTTTGTTTAAAAAGTTGCAGATTGTTCATCATGATTTTATCATGGCCGATGGCCCTAAGTTTACAGCAAAAAGAGAGGTGTTTGCGAACACCATGTTTAGCAAAAGCAGCATGTTATGAACAAATTGGCTACTTACAGAATAAAATACATTTTAAGAGGGCGAGGAGCTTCTTAACATTTCAGTACGAATTAATAAAAATGCCTTTAAGTCAATAGAAAATAATAATGAGAATCTTTTTCTTGCATATAAAGAAATCTATAAGTTTTGTTTGTGCAAATGTTAGTTACTGTTAATCACTGAAATTATAAGTTATTCTGCCTTGTCAGCATTTTTAAACGTGCACGTGGACCCGTTCCAGTTTTGGTAATATAACTTTTATCAAATTAAGATTAAAAGATAAAAAGCGTTTTTAGATCTACTTTTAAACTTTGAAGCAATTACTTTCATATAGCCTACAGGCTTATAATGGTCGTGCTTATAGTAAGTACGACGTATTCTTAAGCAGTGTATCCCATTCATTAATTGTTTTTAATACCCGATACCTTATATAAATGTTATTTGGTAGTTTTGATTGTTTTCTGAAATTCTAAAAAAAAGTCCATGTTTGCGAACTGTTGACCGGTCAATAGTTTCGACTGTTTCCCTCGTGTGCTCTGACGTCATGACGTCATGTGGAACAGTAAAGAAATAAATTGACTCCTATGATTATTTCTCCATAAATAAAATGTGGTGAAGTATTTTAAAAAATTAAAATTTTGTCAGCAAAATGATAGTTTCCTTAAGTTTTTTTGATGAAATAACAAAGAAAAACAATATGAAAATCCTACTGACATACAAAATGCTGGCAGTGTGACATAGTTACAAGATTGTTAAATTGAAAAGTTTAATTAAAACATATTTGCAAAATCATTTTCTTGTTCCTTTTTTATCTGTTAGTACTGTTAAAACAGTAATTGATCAGGTAATAAAACAGTTATTTCGTATTTGGTTTGGAAACAGTCAAATAGTTGTCCCTCGGTGTCGGGGATAGTGTTTTGAACTGTTGCCCTCGGCCAACGGCCTCGGGCAACAGTTCAAAACACTATCCCCTCCACCTCGAGCCAACATTTTGACTGTCCCCGAATCACATATGAAATAACTGTATACTTCTGGGTCTTATCAATTTTAACGGCTGTTTGTATTATGCAACATATTTATGAGGGTATACGAGTATATTTCTTCTGTTTCTTAAAAATATACTCAATAATACATGAATTCATATATTAACACAAACCGAGTATTAAAAAACAATATTGACCTGGCACTCTTGCATTTGACCTAATATTCGTTAATTTTCGTAAATGTTACGATCGGTAATCCGGCATCTATTCCAATACTCCACACATCACCGAGGCGTAAATTGAATAATATATCGGTGTTTTCGCTGATACCCGTGTTTATTCAATGACCTTTACGAAAATTAATGAAGTGCCAGGTCAATATTGTTGGACAATAACTTCAATAACATATTTACACCGTTTGTTGAGTTATTATAATAGCATACACTCAACCAAAGTTCTAACTGGTCATCAATTGTATATGTTTACAATGTATGCTAGTTTTGTTTCTTTCCTACGTCAAGAGAGGTTGTGGAAAGAACTGTTTTGTCTTGAAATTAATTATCTAATATCTTTTTAATCTTTATTGTTTTCTTCAATAAATTCAATACCATTACTTAAACCACAGGGTCAAAATTATAACAGTGTTTAATTGAAAGGGAAGTAATTTAAAATTGGATATTTTGACAGGGATTTATTTAAACAAATGTGCTGTTGAAAAATAAGGTGTTATGTTTTTCCTACTAATAAGGGCTCTTATTTAAACAAAACAAGAAATTAAAAGCAAATTTCTGTTTGCTTGACCTTTTATGCAAGAAATGCATTTTTAGCAAAATTAAGGATAACTCATGCCAAACTTTTCCGAAATCAATTATTACAAGATTATAACTTAAGTTGAGGACCGTTATTCGCATATGATCATAAATAAAGAGAGAATTCGATGCTTTTCTAATAACAAAATACGGACAAAAAGTGACCAATTAGAACTTTGGTTGAGTGTATTTATACGGTTTGTTTAAATGCTGATTTTATCAGCGGCTGAAGTTTAAATTCAAATAGTTACACAAATTATATATTACCGTTTATTCTTAGCCTTAACATCCCCGCTTAAATAAATATAGTATGTTTCCCCTTTTTATTTATTTTAAAACGACAATAAACTACATTTTGTTGCGAAAACACTTTAGTTTCACTTCCCCAAACAACGAACAAAACAAGAAGATTAATCAACACTAGTTAGTTGCGGTTTATGCCCACGTTCTTTGTATATGAATGATTATCTCTAATTTGAAATTATTTAAAAATAAAGCGGCTAGTGAAACGGTGCTCTACGCAAACGGTTTTTGGCGCATAATTTGCGATTTTGGGGTCAACAAAGTGTGCGCGCTTTGCCCTGCAAACCACCAGTCGGAAACCTGCCAGCTGCTTTTTTTTCAGTAAGTACTTTTACAGATAGAAGGCATAAAAGTTTTATTTTGTGCTTATTTTTGTCTTTTAATGTTAGAGAAAACGCTCCGGAAACTTATAGGAAATACCTTTGTTTTAAATCTGGCAATTTGTCACCATTTTGTTGAAAGATTTCTCATTTTTGCGTATGCAGCAGTTTTACAGTAAGTTAAGGTGGTATGACAATCGTCATTGCACTGTCATCGATAAAAATGAAATTTATCAAAATCGTTCTAACTGCAAAATGAATTTCAATACATATTAAGGTAAATGAATAGATCTAAAAAAATAACTAAAATTCATTTTACATTCAAACCGAACATTAAGCGACACAAAAAACTAATTTAAATTCCCATATGAAATATTAATGGGTGGTGTCGTTTTTTTTCCTTTCTTGTTGATATTTATTTTCCGAGCTTATTCATGTTATATTATGAACTCTAATTGGTTAAACAATTAATTTAGAATTAATTTAGAATATCTTACACTTGAAATTGAGTTTGTTATGTTGCGATTAATATATAAGTGGAAGCACTACATGTAAAGGTTTTGTAATGCATCGTAGTAAGCTATTGATAAATGAAATTAATGTAAATAATAACAATTTACTTCTTATTTGCACAGACGATAAAGAAGTATGAAAACTAGATAAAATAATGATAATAGCTACTGACTGCGGTAATTAACTGTTAACTTATAAGGTCTCGATTACTTTCCAACAATCCAGTCATCTTGATTATCCGATTGATGTCATTCAGGTCACATATGGACAATATATATTTTCTAGAACCTTTGTTAGTTTGCATGGTTTTCGATCTTAAAATTTTTAAGTTGTAATTAATTCATAAAGTAACTGATACTGTTTTCTTCGAGCCCATTTCGGAGCAAGGCATGTTTAATATCATGCATGAAATTTTTGTGGTAACTATATTTTGACACTGACGTTTCGGTATAAAAGTGAGTTATGGGGTCAAGAATAGCACATTAAGGAAACATAGCCTCCGACACAACCAAAGTATTGACAGACAAATAGTCTCAGAGCATGTGTTTACAAAATGATCAATGTTTTGTCTAAGTGCGGAAATAACCACAGTTTTTTATGAGTAATTCGAGTTATGCCTTTTTGGAAGGTTATATGTATTCATTTTGTGGACATGCGCTGTTTCTTTTGCCACTAAATAAAATTGGTGTCGGCCCCCTGAAATTTCTGAATATGGCTTACCTGATGTGTATTTAGTTGTATTAAAATTATAATTTTTAAATAACTTATACATACTCCGCGAGAAGCGTTTTTGTATAAATTAGATAAATCATATTATACACAAAGTGTAATTACCTTTGATTAAATCAATCTGTGTATATTCCGTATTCTTTACGAATACATAACATAATAGACTCTAATTATTTGTTTACTGAGCCACGTTATTGATACATTATACCGTTCAAAGAATGTTGTTATCTCTCTTTTAAAATTATCTGATATGAGCCGTTTAATTTTATTTCATATTAATAACTAAATACAGTTATCTTAATGAATATAACTTCATGAGTATAGCATACATTGGATTGAAAATCCTGTCACAGTATGCGTATAGCCATCAAAACGCAAACATACATGTACATGTCAAATTTACGACATCGTATTTGTAATGAAACAATCTCTTTAATTGTTATAATGCATTGAATCAGGCCAACCAAAATCACTACTTTTTACATTTTCCGCATATCGCGCTATATAGTACATTGTACTTGTTGTAAAGTCTGAGGGTTGCCTTTAATTGAGCTTAAGCGCCCTATGGTAGTTCTCCAGATGGCGAAGAAATAAACAACCAAAAGGTATGTTATTTATTTTTTTCAATTCGTCCATATAATGTTTTGTATCTAATCAAATATTGACCTTGGCGAAATAGTTCACGCGCGAATTGGCTTAGGTGCGAAATTTATACGTCACAACGTATACAACCGTTGTAAACAAAATGGCGCCGACTGGTAGAGACAGTAAAGAAAAGATTATTGGAATAAATAAAGACGCTTCAAAAAGGAACCACTGTATAGAAATGACAGTAACACGTTTCTAGAAACATCGGAAAGTGTCACCAATTTCCGCGAGTGTACAATTCGTACATGTATCAAAACTTTCTAAATGGCAGAAATCATGACTGATGCTAAAAATACTGGTTGAAGACAAATCTGGCTCAATTTATGATATTTGGGTGTTGCGCTGTGAATTTATATCAGCCAATTCTTCATTGTAATGTAATGTTCTCAGTTGCAGCAACGGAAATAATAGGACCAAAATAAAAAGCAAACTGTATAAACAGGCACAAAGGTAAGTGACATTTTGGAAAGTAAAATTATTTTAAGATTTAATAATAAAGCAATTGTTGCATTTCAGTTTCGGTCAATATGGTGATTTATCGACCTGTCGAAGCAATATTGATCTAGGGCGTCGCCCTAGGTCAATATTTCTTTATATTATTTCTGAAATTTTTGTATTATCTCGCCACTTGAGATGATGTTCTTTTAACGCCACCAAAAATCTAAGCTTATCTCCAAACTTACTGGAGAAATGTTAAAACGTGTATGTTTTGGGTCAAACTAAATATTTACGTTTCTGAACATTCGCACGCGAGCTTTTACAATATTTTCAATTGTGGTAATTTGACTCAGTCATGAAACTTTTTAATGCGTTAAGACCTGATCGGCGAGATTCAAATAATGTAATTATAACATTGTTTAATATCATTTAACTGTATTTATATTTACTTCGTAGTTAAAATACAACCTCGCTTTCATACGATTTGTTGAAAAATTGACCACTTTTTCTGAATTTTGTCAGCTCCAAAATGACTCGGATTATAGAATTTGGTTGGGTCTAAACTCATAAGTGAAAAAAGAAATCAGATTTGTGTTCATCAAATTAGAAGAATATGTCTCATTTGAACTCCCAGTTATTACGTACATGTATATACTAATAGTTCTAAAAGTTTCAAATTGAAAGATTGTAATGGTACACTTGCACAATATCATATACTTGGTTGGTGCTCAAATTACCATAACTATTACCTTGTATTTTGATACTTCATGGCCCTTTCTAGACATAATAAGGCTTTAGAGTGCGTGAAAGTTAATATTTTATTTTCTTAATAGAACTTTTAACAAGCATATATACTTAAAGAAATTAGAAATGCAACTTCTTTAAACACAAAATATGTTTCTTGATTAAAGAAGTTGCGTTTTTATTTTCATTTACTATAAAATATGTATTTGAGGAAATAAGAAATGCAACTTTTTTAAACATGAAATTTATTTCTTGTTTTAAGAAGTTGCATTTCTAATTTCTTTAAGTATATATGCCGGATGGCACGTTCTGTTCCCAAGTACGCCTTTCATGACTAGGCTTATATCGCCGGGTCTGGTGCTTGAATCTGTTCCTTTATGTCTAAAGGATTGTTCGTTGGTTACTTATCTCACCCATACGTATCTTACTACCATGAACATGAATTCTTAATTTGAAGGTCTGTTGCTGGAATTGAATTATCTCCCATTAACTTAAAAATTAAATTTATCTTCGATTCAGTGCATCGAAATATCCAGCAGACTTTCAGTGTGTGTCTCTCTGTCTGTAGCACTAGTGTGCATAAAAGTTCTAAATATTATTAGCACGACGCTAATAGATGTGTTTATTTATGAATATGTAATTGTTTTACATGTTCGATATGTAAAACTGTGTTTATGTTTATGTCTAAGCATTCGGTTATGCACAAAAAACTCTAAATAGGCAAGAGTACAAGTTCTTCCTGGCCGTTTCATGTAAACGTTTCCATGGCAAAACTTGGACATAAAGGTATGACTGTTTTACTTGTTATTGATAGAAACAGTATGGTTCACCCGGACAGCTTTTAATATCATATTCAATATAATGATTAATATAATGATTAAAATGAACACAATGCGGCATGTCATAGCCTTGTCCATGGTTTATTTCCGTTCAACGAATTGTTAGATTAAAATCCGTTTCTAAATTTACCGTTTCAAGTCACGAGCAAAATGTCACAAGTACTAACTACATTGTATTTTAACTTTAATTTCCGCAACAAAAAATGCAGAGAAGATATCAAAATTTTCCTAACGTTTTTGAAAAAGAAAATGTTGTCAAACTAAAGTATTATAATATAAGTGATAATTTTCTAATGAAAATTGGCTGTTGGGGATGAGAGTAGGGGAGTATGTACAATCTGATATCACACCCGGGCCTGCAAATATAACATTATTTTTAATTTTACGGGAAAACAATAAAATTGTGCACTTTTGCAGTACAGCTTAAATGTAAAGTTAATCACAACAGCAGATCGCAGACATATTTGTATCGTTTTGTAACGTGCCCCAACCGGAAGACACATCAACCAGACTATTTGTCTCTGCCTAACACAGATTCACACAAAAATACTGCTGGAAATAGTGTCTCAGATTTATGTGATATCCCGATGATGCGAGAACCTCTTCGTCAGCACTAGTCCGAGAACACTGAACAGCCTAAACCCTATCCTCAACACCTACTCTGAAGCTACCTGAGGGACAGACGTGTCTCAGACGCATGTGTTTCCTGCAATTGTCTGAAAACACTATCTAGAAACCTTATCAGCGCTAGCTTCAACCAATACTATTCACACCATACACGTTGAATGAAACAACCCGGTCAATATGCCCTAGTACAGAGCTTTACTATATTGGACCTATAATGCAGACCAAAATGTTGAATCAAAATTAAACGATGTGAACACCTCGACACCCAGAAACAGACTGCCCTGTATCAAACGCATTTATACCATCTGACGGAAGTACTCGGACTTCAATCACACTAATTTTTACACAAAGCATTAAAATAACCAAACCGATTTAGCAGTTAGACTCGGTGCAAGCTCTACCATCAAAAAATTTTCCTCACAGTTTTACACCCATTATTAAACACGAACGGTAAGTATCTATTTAAACAATTAATGTCACACAGTAAACAAAGTCTCCTTAATTTGTTAATAAATAAAGACGAAAAGAGAGCTTAATAGACATGATAATAATCAAACATAATAAATATTTCACGAGCAGCTTGAGGCTTTAGAGCAATCAGTATTACTTTATTTGTCAGTGTGAGTTAAACAAAGTGTTAGCATGCAACGCTCTCAAGCCTTTCACAATCAGAATACACAGCTGCAGGCATATTGTTTGTTGTCCACTATCTGTCATATGCGACATTGTTTGTGTCATATTTGTTCATTTCGTTTCAGCTCTGTACGCTGTTGATACTGGGACTTGTGCATATGGCGTTCTGTTTTGCTTACATAACAGTAATACATGTACTAAGTGCTATTATATACCTAGATAATTTTAAATTGGGTTTTAAAAGATCTGTTTTATAATGGTATTGTTTACACATTTTTCGCCTATCAACAGCAAAAGAATGAAAATAAATATCCGTATGAATGTCAATTAATTTCTGGTGAAATGATACCAAACTGTATGCTAATGTTGAAATGTAAAAGCTTTGCAGTGTTCATAATAAGTCTTGGACTAATTACAGAGGTTTACAAATAGTAATCAGCATGTCAAGTGAAAACTATTTAAATTCCGTTGCTGAAGCTGATGTGATACAGCAAAGGGTGAAGAGCAAGTAGAGCGCTCGTGTTGCCCAGATGTTCAAGACCTGCCTTTTAAATATACAATATACAATATACAACAGGAAACATGAATACATACAACTAAAAAAATACAAGAAATAATTGTAAATTTCAAATAGAAATGCGATATACATGACAACAATTGCATATTAACTTGTCTGTACGGGGGTAAGGTAATTTTTCGTATCACTGAGGCTTTCTACATAAAGGTTATTTTGACACTGTCGCACTGAGATATCAGAGAGTTGAGTGTACATCGTCAGTGAGTAAACAAGGACACGGTGAAGGTGCACATACTGATCCTGAAACAAAAAGTTCTC
Organism: Corbicula japonica; assembly: GCA_038501625.1. NCBI lineage: Eukaryota > Metazoa > Mollusca > Bivalvia > Venerida > Cyrenidae > Corbicula > Corbicula japonica. Next base: position 16,019 of record JAZAYU010001138.1, on the reverse strand, counting down.
TTTTAGTATAAAAGAATAAGATGTGTTTCGCTCGGAAAGAAATCTTCAAATCGTGTCTAAGAGCAACATAGTGTAAACTGATATTTTTGTTGAATTGTGCAGTTTTCGTTGTATCAGGCGGCCTAAACAAGGTGGTTGACCATTTTAAAATTCATTTTTGAATATGAATTAAACCATTAGTAATCACCACTCCATATGAAATCTTGATCAACTAATTTTACGAACATAATTAAAAAAAGCACAGTTATTCGTACATGAAATATTGTAACACTTGTCCAAAATCTAGCACTATGGAGATATTATTTTACGTAATAATCTTTTTTGAGGTATCCTTTCCCAATATTTAAGATCAAATAAAAATTCCAAAGTCTGCCTGTTGTTTAATTATTTGATGGAGATATTGAACAATACATACTTACTTAATAAAATTTTGTTTGTGTTTGTCAATAACTAGTAAAAAACAATGATTTCGTTGTTCTCGTGATTATTTGAAAATTAAAAGTATTTGAACACTTTTCTCGCTTAAAGAGACAGGTTGTCAAAAAAACATTCTTGTTCATCAGAATACAGCTTCACGCATATTGTTTGTTGTCCATAATCTGTCATACGTTACATTGTTTGTGTATATTAGTTCATTTCTTTTCTGCTCTGTGCGCTGTTGATGCTGATAGTTCTGGTCTCGGTAAAATCATTTAGTACCCGCCTATTTGGCTGTGCAATGCTATTAGCTTCTTATGTTTTATATGCTTGTGTGCTTTTGCATGCAACATTTTTGAGCTTATGCGTGGTTTGGAGTTATTTCACCAAGATAAATTTGTATTTGTGTGTTGATATTAGAGGAGCCTTATGACAAACATGTTCTCTTTTCCTCTCTTCTTTTTTCGCTGCGTTGGAAGGCTGTGTTTTGTGAGTGTGACGATTCCTGATATGCATATTTCATTTTTTTTTGTATTTTGCCAACTTATTGGAAAAATACTATTAAAAATTGTCAATTTCCCTACCGCGAATGTACACATCGCAAATTTGTTGATATTAAATGCATTATCCTTGAAAATTGTCCCGTAGAGTTGACAGCGCTCCCTATTATCGATATACATTTTTATATATATATTACATAAATATGTGGCCGTAATACTTACAGCTGTTCGCACCATTTGCGCTCTTTGTTCTCGAAGATGTCTAACACAGGCGAAGATATCAACACAGCCCTTATCCTCGGCCTCTCTTGCCAATATATCGAATGCGACTTATGTCGCACACCATCACTATAACGGATTGTATCCATGAATTTTGTAGTATTGATTTTTTTAAAACGTAGTTTGCTTTTTTGGGTTAAGATTTAATATGTCTTTGATGGCTTTGGTCATTTTCGTCAATTTTTTATTTAACAGGGATGTCTTAGAAGTGTGGATGTTGTATGTTTCGAGTAGCGTGCAAGAACTTTCCGCTCTTTTGAAAAATTAAACTCTAGGAAAGAATATCGTTCTCTAAACGACTTTTTTAGGAATCATGCAAAATTTTCAGATATATAAGGGCAAAACAGATGACACTTCTAAGAAATCACACAGAATAAATCCAGCAAAAATGTTATATATTTTGTTAAGATTTGTAGTGATAAACGTTATTGACAATAGCGCTAGAATGACGATAGCGCTAGAATGTTTAAATGGTTTTAGCAATAGAAAATAACAATTCAATATTCTATTGAAAACGTTTAAGACTAGTATGGTTCATCTTGAACTAAACCGTTTTACGGATAGATTATCCAGTTTATTCCTTTGAAAACGCGTCTTTGTCGTTCCGTTTGTTTCACAACGTAAAATAGGCGAAAGGTGGAAAATATATTTTATTGGAATATCTTAAGGTTTAAGTGGTAAGTGTTATATATATTCTTATGCAAATACCTACCTACAATGGACTGGGCCACTCATTTCAGTCTTGACATTATTCACCTGTTGACGAAAGTCCACCAAGATAGCCATGTCCTCAGGAACCCAATTTTCTCGCCATCCAGTAAATTGAAAATGTACAATGCTTCTTTTCTTGTTTCCCTAAATTAAAGATCGTGTCTTATAACCGAATTTAGTCGTTAGTTAGGTTTAACTGTATCAAACATAAAATTTATCTGATGATAAAAAATTGTCCATTCAACAATCAAATTCCAGTGCAACCCTGTATAAATATGTGGCCTCTCGTAATTATAAGCTATTTAAATTGAAGTGAAACGGCAGGGCTTCAGCAGATTCAATATATTATAATATAATTAATCATTTTATTTATTTCTGTCATCATCATCATCATCATCATCAGGAACTTTGTTCTCAGGAAGGTACATGTAATCGGGCACATGTCCACTTCATCTGAAGGTGCTATTTGCTACACCTTAACCGCAAAATACACATTTGAGTTATCTGAATTTAATTAGTTTCGAACCCACAAGGGATGAGGTTCGTCTGCAGTTTTCTCAATCCGAATTCGGCGCGAGTACTGATTTGTAACCCAGGAAGCAGTCATCGAGCGTGATTAATGTAAGTTGGAATAACTTGTTTCACAATCGATGTAAAATAAATAAGTTTAAACTAATTGTTAATGATTTTATTAATATTAAACTCATACAAATTAAAATTACATGTTAGTAGAACAAATATTTTCTTTAACATGATATGAATACAAAATGAATGTTTTATGTGGTTTGATGAATTAAAGATGCATTCTGTAAGTATGACAAAATTTACCTTCTTTAAATCAAAGGTTTTCGTCGAATGATAATGTGACGTGTTTTCTTTCTGACATGAAACCATTATGTCGCCAAACATGCTGCTTAAATCTCCTTAAATCTCCATTAGGCCAAAATTGGTAATCCTAAATAAATCACAATACAGATATATATGAAATAATTCTCTTTCCAGAGAATTTCCCAAAACGGTATCGATTGGTCCACTGTCGTGTTTTTAGTGGACGAAAAGCTAAGTGATTATGCATTTATGTTTAAAAAAATGGTTAATAATCACAAATCACTTTTCATTTGCTCCGGAGTATTTAGTTCGAATCCAATAATACATAAACAGTTAAAATAATGTACTAAATAAACGTTATATGTTTTTTCTTTGGTTTAGAGCATTAAAACAGTGGGTGTACTACCAAGGTAAAAACATGTTCAGCATGTAATCTTGTGTCGCATGTAACTCAAATATACTGAAAGAAATAAGTTTAGCAAGTAAAATAACATAATAAAAATACCATATGAGATATACAAAATGAAAGACCTTTTTAGTTTGCATACAAAAATACCTGATTAATTTCACATAGAGTACATGACAAATAACTAATTATAAAAAGAATATGATAACTTTTATGTAATAAGAAACCATTTTTGGTGAAGGGTGATGTTTTATGTTCAATGTATATACTTGCTAAATTTTTTATTTCAGTATAGTATGAGAGCAACAGTCTGTCTTGAAACTTTATAGAAAAACAGTAATAATCGTCAATGTCAATTTATTTTCATGTCAGAGATACATGCACATAGAAACATGCTTTTCTAAAATGTATTGAAGCTGTCGGGTTAAATACCCACGCCGAATTTTAAAGATATTCTAGCCAACATTAGGTGTTGTGCAACTCATCAAAGGTCGGATGTAATTTGTTGAATTTGCACGCTCTGACTTCCGAATAAAATAACGCCGTTGAATGATAGCATGATAAGTTAAAAAAAACAACAACAACAAACACAGATAAGTAATTTCTATGAAAATGATATTGGTGGGGTGGGGGTGGGGAGGTAAATGTACATGTATAATCACACTCTTTTAAATTGACATTCAAAAGCTTGGACTAACTTAAGGACAGAGACAATTCTTTATGTAAAATATCTCAAATACTTTACCTGGCATTCCGCTTCATTTGTCAACGTTACAATTTTACCACATTTCTGTTGCCAGACCATTTCCCAAAACGACGAAATATCATCTATGTTCTTAGTTGACGGCCCTGTTTTCCGATGAATACAATTTAGTATACAATGATCATTACAAAAGTAAAGGAGTTTAACGCAACGATACATATACAAGAACAAAGTTGTGAGAACGTTCATTACATATTTATCAAAAGGGATGGTAAACTATTATGAACAAATTGTTCGCATAAAATAAATACTGGCTTGTTTTGTTACGTTAAATAAAAAATGACATTACTTAAATATTGATATATTATTTGGTTTGTTTTGAACAAAATGAAAATTAAAACAAAAAATCTGAAAATTTAAGTGTAGATCTTATGTTTTGTTATGTTTAATTTCCTTTTCGTGTCAACACACTCCTGATTGTACTTACCTGATAAAGCGATGTAAGCCTTTTCCTTGTCGTATCCCTAGAGAAAAGGATAACATTCACGATGTGCTTGGTATAATGAGTCAGAAAGGGAGTGGGAGAATATTTTTAAAGGCAATGTTTCGCGATTGTTTGTGATCCTGCAAACGTGTTCTGACACGAGCATGCTGACAAAATTCACAAAACAACTAAGGCCCCAGTTACACAGACGGTCGGTGCCCAATCGGTTTTTTTAATTTAAATTGCTCGCTGATTTGATCGGTTGTCATGCCTTATTTTATTTCTGTTTTCCTGTGTAACCAGCCATCGGTGATTGACGAGTGTTCATCGGTTAAACAGATATTTCATGGGTTGCTGGTAAACATTAATTCTCATCTTTTTTTTTCATCGGCGGTAAGTATTAGTTGATCGATTGCTTATCTGTGGCCCATCGGATATATCAGTTGAAGACAGGTTGTCGATCGGTGATGTCGGTTTTATACAGGATGTCGATCGGTGACAATCGGTTGTAGACAAGTTGTCAATCGGTTATTTGTAAAATATTTTCACCGATCGAGAATTTTAAACATGTCTAAAAATCCCGATCGGTTATTTTTCACCGACGAAACTCATCTTTCCCCAGCAGCAATTCATAGGTGGCAAACAGGTGACCAATAGTTGATATCGGTGGTCAATCCGTTGTCATCGGTTCACTCATTAATTTGGCTAAAAAAACTACCGATCGACCACCGATGGCTCTGTGTAACTGGGGTTTTACAATTGCAGTGATATATGGTGTAATTAACATTGAAATATCGATTTAAACGACTGACTTTCTTGCATGTTGGTATTATTTGAGAAACATTCTTAGATCTTATGGTTTGAGAAGTATTTTAATTTTATGTTTTGTAATACGACTAGGTGAAAAGACTTTGTATTTACAAATTAATTTATTTTATCTGATTGATATTTTATTCGCACATTGATAACATGTCCGCATGATTTGTTCACTGACAGTTAATCCTTCGATTTGATATAGAAGCCGCCACCTTTGTGTTCTGTCAATGGCTGTCTCAACTTTTAGTTATGTTCGCACGCGAAAACATAAAGAATTTTAAAATGCGTCAGCGGCAAGTTGCTAAACTTGTCGAACTTTATTTTCTCTTCAGTTTGCTGTTTGTTTTTCTCTTCATTTTGCTGTTTGTTCGTGTTGTTTACAGGTCGAAATAGGCTCATGAGAATGTAGGACAAATCAGGTCGTTTTTAACACATGAAACAGATAAACCTTCATTAAAATGTATAACTAATATCAAATTGAAAAATTAAAACCTTTATTTATTTTGTCCTACTAAATTATTTTGTTAAACATTACTGCAATGACTAGAGACGAATCGCCAACTTCCCAAGCAAAATAAAAAGCACAAGGCAGGGACTAAATTATAAATGAATCTTTTTTAAACGTACATGGATGTATGAGGCGTTGATGTAGTCAGAAGTTTTTCTTTTCAGGATTACCCGATTTACGTCATCTGTAACGGAAATGACATAACATCAGCTGAATGACATAATTAAACTGAAATTGTGATATTTTTAATTAATTTGGTTTGTGTTAATTTAATTGATAAAAAACACACAATTTTCTTGTTAGAAGATACATTTATAAAAGAAAATCGAAACGCAAGGGTCTATATCAACAAATGTATCTACCATGTCTGTTTGGTTCTCTCTCTCTCTATCTCTCTCTCTCTCTCTCTCTCTCTCTCTCTCTCTCTCTCTCGTGCAACTGATTAAGCGTTAACATTTATTGATTGTTCAGTCTTTTATTAGCAACTAAACAATTAAGTAAATTGTAGTTAACCAATTAAATACATACATGGATATATTTCTATGTAGCTGTTTTTCGATAAATTTTCCTCTTTCTGTGATTCTGTGACAGGATTTATCAACCCTTGTGGCAGTTGCTACAAAATATAATAGTTCGATACTTAAGAGACCTGAGAAACATACAGAAATTTAACAGTCACAACATAGCTCATAGATAAGTTTGCAATAGTATAAATATCTTTTCTCCCGTACACTATTTAATATTAAGCAGCTTCAATAAAAAGCGTGTGTTACAGTGAATATTATAATTACCTCAAATTCCAGAACGTACTCAGTTACCGTCATTGTCTGCACATATACCGCCAATTTTCTAATATCTATTGCCCTCTTTCTGGGTTCAGTTGTGTTGTAGTAGGTGTTACCATGAAGACTCGTCATATAGAAATCTGTTCCATAGCATATAGAATTACTTCAGTTATGTAGTCAAAGGATTCAAAACGGATTAAGGAAGAAATATTTTACGAACCAATTACATTGTAAATAGTGCCATTACACGATTGGAAAAGTATATTATTTAATGATTATAATGATTATTGAAGTAAACATGTTATGATATACATTGTTTTTTAAAGATCAAAATCATACAATATAAATGCTTAAGATGATTAATATATTACATTTTTCTTACACACCAGTGTGACATGCATAATTAGTTCAATAAATGCAACATTTTATTGGGGTAGAAAGGTGGATGGGCAGGCGAGTACATATATACAATGACTTATTCGATACTAGATCAACATTAACTACATCAATAGTTGTCCGTCGACATCAATAATTAATAGCACAGCCAAGCAAAGCATGTATGCCCGTGTTTTGTAACTCGGTCTGGGCCCTGAATCCAGACCAGGATCAACCTTGTTGACAGCAGACGAAACAGTTGTTCAGTTAATAATGAAAATCTGCTACACGTGACTCATGATTTTTGAACTCATCTGTAGGTGTCTTCTAATGACCACGTTTGTGACATTTTCTATTGACCATAAACAATATATGTTCTAAGTTTGTGATCTTTGACCTTTTGACCCCCTATTATCATTCACTCTCCGAGATTTATCTTCTTACAGTTTTGGAAATTAACTATGTTTACGGTCAACCCGTTATAACCAAGCGTACTAGAATACATGACTTATCATGCTGTTTTTTATTGAATTTATTAAAAAAAGACACAATTGTATTGCGTAAGCCAGCACTTTGAACCTAACACCGTAGAAGAAACAGAAACTCTTGACATACCTGAAACTTTGGTATTTCTCGAATTCAATATGTCTTCTTCCTTTTGACTAAGTCTTTCTCTATAACGAAGTAGAGAAATTTAATTGTAATAACATGTAAAAGAAAACAGAAAAAATGAGACACGTCAAAAGCGGTTACATAAATATCAAACTTTAAGGTGTTTCTCTATTCATACAATTTATCGTTGTTATTGCAAGTCTCAGTGTTTCGGTTTCGAATAAAACATACACATATAACGACTATGTCAAACTAAGATTAAGAAGTGTGGCCAACTGAAAGTACATCTTCAATGTTTTATATATACTCGTTTACTTACTTAAATCATTAATTAAATAAGCTTGTCATAGCAACACCATATATGAACCGTATACAAACCTTTTTGAGGCTGCATGAGTTATAATATTAGAAACAATGATGATTAAACAAGCGAGACCAATAACCAATCCAATAATTGCCATGTTTGGCGAGATTGCAATCGAACTATCCCCAGATGTATTAACTGCAAAGAAAAGAACTTTAATATGAAAATAAACATAAATTTGTAAACAATACTGTGCAAAGTTTAATTAAAACACCAGCGAAATATAATTCAGTACTTGTTAAAATTATTCATTCAAACTGCAGGTCTTAAATAATAGATGAACTAGTAGTTATATTTTATTTGTTTAGTGTGTAGCATTTCTTTCACAGTTTATTATATTCTGTTTGTTTTTTTCAAGATTTGCAAACTTAGGTTAACTTACGGTGTACAGAGCGGCGCAATTGATAAACTTTTTTTATATTTATTTTCACAATAAAATAATCTTCCAAAAGGTAAGTCCGTAGAACTCTATTTAAAATTATCACTCTTTATTTCGAATTTTCGAACGCTTGTTCTTTATCAAGAAAATACAAAAATGTTTGAAATTTAGGTTACATCCATTTTTATAAGAAAACATCAAACAACATTAATCTTATAAAAATGGATGTAACCTAAATTAAAAAAAACAACTGTATTTTCTTGATAAAGAACAAGCGTTCAAAAATTCGAAATAAAGAGTGATAGTTTAAAATAGAGTATATTTATTTTGTTTTTGGTATTTTGAACTTATTTGATACTGTGCAAATTGCATTAGTGGAGCCGAATGAATACTGTGTTTCCGTTATATTACCAACGTATAGGTTTAAAGAAACTGCCTTGCAGAATATAACTCATGTTTGTGGAAACTTAGAAAACGATAGGATGTGTTATGCTCGACTAATGTCTTACTAAGCTTAAAAGGTAATATGCTCTTATCGGTTAAAAATAGACTGTTTACACATATACACGGTGACCGCGTCTCGTTATTTGGCTAAAGAATTGATATAGTCCACCACGCAATCGCTATGACGGAATGATTGGATCTCGCAAATTTTACTAACATGTTGATGTATGTTTTAATATGGTAACGGATTAAATTTAAGAGATAAATTATTAGATTACACAAGATGATAAATATCCTTGCTTACCAAATTCGTTGCGTTGTAGGAATTATTGCATACGTTTAAGCAGTCCTTCTTCTGACACGTTTTGCCAACGCACACGTTATCACATATATGGCCACACATTGCCATGAAAACTTCCTTACAACTTTTGCAAGAAATTCCAGGTAGATCACAGTTACAGTTATTCGCATAAAGACATGTGTTTCCCGTATATCCATCGATACATCCATATGTACAATTTCCATTTCTTCTATCACATACATGATTCAAACAATGCAATGAACATGCGTTCTCGCATTTATTACCCCAATAACCAGTTTCACAGCTTCCTACACAGAATCCGTTAGTGGCATTACATGAACCCTCGTAACATGTTTTTGAACATTCATCGTCACAATTTTTTCCATATCTTTCTTCTGCACATGATGTGCATATATTAGCGGACAGATGATGGCACGAATTACACTTCGAATCATATGTTATATTACACATTGGTCCAGTTAGACCACTTTTACACCCTTCAAAACAATATCCATCGTCCAGGCCACACCGTGTATTTGGTTTACAGTTCAAACACTTTTCATGACATGTTAAACCTTTATAACCATTCATACAATCTAAACAACTGTTTTCGGATAGGCAATATCTGCAGTTGTTTGGACAACGTTTACATGAATGGTTTTCGTCAACGAAGAATCCAGCTTGACACATTTCACATTTGCCAGATGAACCATCGCAAAGAATGCAGTTTTGCGAGCATTGAGCCGAACAAGATTTTCCAAAATCATTTTTTGCACACGTGGTACACGGAGATTCAGAGTCACATGAAGTACAATTACTAGGACACTGTTTGCAACGACCATTGTAGGAATAAAAACTTGCTCCACATGAATTACACGTGCTTTCTAAAATAAAAATATCAATCGACAAACGTGAACTCCTTACGTTGACTGTCGTTAGTGATGTTCGTCAACTTGACATCAACTACGTTTTTGAATTATCCGGTAATGAACAAAAAATATAAATATAAACTATGTCTGTAAGGCGTAAACAATTTAATATTAAGAAAACTTAAACTCAATAACTATCAATTACTAGAAGTGTCCTGTTAAAGATCGACAAAGGAACTATATACTATATATATTTACAATTATGTGGTTGGGAACCAAGTTTTCCGGGCAAATAATACACTGGTCTAAGAAATTTGAACCATTTAAAGCCCATTAATATAGCATTCAAATGCAACAGAATACATTTTATTTAGGGTATTTATTTATTTATGAGTGCGAAATAATGCCGATAAATACCTGAAATATTTGTAAAACCAACATCCCACTAATTTCTCCAACTATGCTATTACGTGCACAACAGTTATCGTCATAATCAAAATAATTATCGAGAATTGATAAAAAATGCAATAAAATCAATTACGGACATATAATTTATTTACGTTATGTTAAAAAATAAATAAACAAAACGGTAAACCTAATAATGCTGAATAGGAGGCCTCAGTGACAATCTTCTATCATCTAAAAGTGCATTGTACTAACAATATTGCATTGACAAAAAAAATTACAACATACAAACAGTAAAAAAGTGTTACACTTATTTAAAGAAAGTACAAAAATAAGCCATAGTAAGAATAATTTTAATGTATAACGATAAATTTGTTTTATAAAATATCAGTACAAAGATTATAACATGACCGTAATTAAATTGAAAACTTACGGCTTAGCACTCCAAACACTATCAGAAGAACATATAGCATCTTTGAGATATTTATCCTGAAAACAAATATCGTCGAAATACTCGAATGAACATCCTCGAAATACTCGAAATGATTGGTGTTATAGCAGATTTCTTCAATGTTTTCCCATTAAAATGGGGGTTTACGTTTTCGCTTCTTTGCTTTAATCCATTATTTGACCCTTGTGTCTGAGACGGAACCGCGCATATTATTTCAAATACAACATAGATCTGTTCTTCATAAAAATAAAATACATCTTTTAGATAATTCATAAATACAAAGATTTCCATGATATATTCAGTGTAATCGGACTATTTAGTGACATATGATGAAATAAAGTACGTGTTGTTTAATTGGTTTAAATATTTACGAAAACCGTTTCTTATAATTTTCTACTTGATATGTTGTAGTTCCATGTTTTCTCAACATAATAAAAAATGAAAACAAATACATGGTTTACGAGTTAGTTATTTTTACAATATATTTTAACCATTACAAAATAAAACGTATACGCTTCATGAGTAAGCTGATGAGCTTTTGCAATATAAAGAAAAGTACAAAAAGCATCAAAATGTTACTTTTTCAATTTCATTTTTTATAATTTCGCTGTCATGAGACTGAACTACATATACATACCTCTTGATTTACTCATTAATTTTCAAATCTAACGTTTTGTTTCCATTTCATAATATTGATATTTGAAAATAACGAAATAGCTCACTTAAACAAACTATATATTGAGCTTATTAATTTGTAATATATTTTTTAAATTGAATAAAACGCTTTCGAGTAATACTCCGTTTGAACAATTAACCATCCAATCTCTATGCTAATGTTACATAAATACTCAAAATTACACGTTTTGTAAAGAAATATTATTGAATCGAATATATATATATATATATATAACTTAACTGCTGTACGTGATAATGTTATGTCTACAAATGATATGTCACACGATTAAAGTGAAAAGCTGACTTCATAAAAGATGAAACTTTAAGTTTCCAGTACAAAGGTCACACAAAACAATATGTTATTGTATTCTTTTATTCATTTATTTTCCGATTATTTGTTCAACGTATTTTTCACATTTAATTTCCTTCCAACATGATTTTGTTTTAAATTGAAAGTTTACGGTTTTATAAACGGTTTTAGTTTCCAGAAAACTACAAATATAAAACTGTTATTTTTATCGGACTTGATTTTAATGATTATTGAATATTAATTGAATATGAATGATTATTATTGATTTCAATGATAATTGTTCCAGTATATATTATATGGTAATTGACTACTTGCTTTGAGCAATATTTATAAATCAAAATCCTGACATACTTTGCAGATGGAAGACCTGAACCTAAATGTAATGCTTTTAAAACAGATATTTTTAGAGGAATTGCAAAATATTTACCACTTAATGGATTAATTTACTAAAATAAAACATAACGCTATTTTGAACATTAAAAGCCAGACATTATTACAAAATTTTAATTAGAAAATAATTGTTACATGTAAATATTTGGCACACCCTTAAAAAATATGTATTTAGAAACAGCCAGTCTGCAACAAATTATCCCGTTTTTAAATAAAGATACATTATAAATATTCAGTAATGGTTCGAATGAATTAGGCAAACGAAGAGCGCTGTTGCTACATTGTAAATTGGCATGGTGCAGAGCGGCAAACCATATTTAACCTACACAAATACAGCGAAAGCGCCGATCATAACCGATTAAAGTGTATACATAATGCAAAACAAACAAGCTTTCTTATTGGAGATAAGTATTTGGATAAGTATTTGGAACCATATTTGAAAATTTCGAATTTGAAATATTCGACAATTATATACATTTATATTTAAAAGAAAAGCTAACAATTTAAACTACTTTGTTTATATTTGTTATAAAAATAGTGTAACATTTTGTGTCGTTTCCACGATTTGCCGTACACATGTTAAACTCTTCACATAACTAAATATTGCTGTATGAAAATTGTTTCTTTTTCTCTCAACAGAATTGAACCTGTCTCAACAACCACCTGCATTCAACATCCACCTGACTTTAACAGCCACCAAGAACAGATTTTAATTTTCTATTTTGTTCTTTTTACCCTGTATAAAACAACCACCTGTGTTAAGCTGCAACATTTAGTCGCTCACTTAGGTGGTTGCTTGAAACTGGTTTGACTTTATTTAATTTAAACAACATATAATATACATAGAGTATGAGGCTATGAATTGTAGACATTAGTGCTACTTAAATAGATAGTCAAAACAAACTTATTGTATGGCTGTAGACCCACACAATATCATTAAAAATCATTCAATTTATAATGATAGTATTTGTTTCTTGTAAATGTTTATATTCAAATTAAATGAAATCTCAAGTTAGGAATATTGATCTCAACTGTGTAGTATCTTTCGAATTTGGGTTATTGTTTGTTTTAGAAATATATCTGATTTAGAATACAAAGCCATTTCGAACATTTACATTGTATATTCATGAAATCAGCAAGTATCAAGGTCTATCCGATCCGCGAAATTATGGTACCCAACGTAAAAACAATCCACCTTTGCCATAGAAACAGCGCCTCGCCACACAAATCTGATAATGCGTCACACTGCAAGAAGTTACCCAAATTATCTTCCACATATTTAACAAATCATGAAATAAAGTAAAACTTACCATATTTAATCACTACTGCAAAACGTTATTTTCAAATCTTGGTTGTAATTGATCACACCCGTCAACCGGCAGAGTCAGGAGTGGACGGCACATCCAGGCACAGACACGGTAAGTTTTATCATACTTGATAGCAGTGTAAGAAATTATCATTTTTGCTAGTTTTGATTAAATCTTGAAAAAAATATTAGCTTATTTTAAAAGCCAAATGAATTCTACACATACTCGATGATTTCTGAAGTGGTAGAAGGGCTAATAAACATTTTATCGCGATTTAATTACGGACTTATGTGATGAAATCTTGAAGTTCTGCGTTTTATAGCAAAAATGCTCCATAGATCTTTTAATCTGCATAAATCTGTAAGCACTATTGAAAGATATAATTATTCACCTGGCAATCTGTGAAATATTAGCACAAACTGATTGTTAACGAATTCGCGAGGGCTTCGTGAATAGAGCTGGGGTATAGAAAAAGGCAGGTGCATGGAGCAGAAAGCGAATTTATTGGCGGGACAAGGGGCAGATATAATCGAGTACCGAAAATCGTTTGATGTGTTGCTTCGACACTATGTTACTCCTCAATTATAAAATTTTGTTGACATACAGTGATAGTATTGTTCGTCCGTATGATAGTATTGTTCGTCCATATGTCTGTTCATGTCATAAATCATTTCTTACGGAGCTAGGTTTAGGATTAATCCTTTTAATTCAGTATGTGGACTTCATTTAAAAACAAAACGAATGCAAATTATCTTTGGTAAAATATTTGCCTTTACCAGTTAAGCACAAGTTTTTATTCTATGTGGAAAGACTATATTACTGGCTATTAATGCTTGCGGATATCTTAGCCAGATTTTTATGGGTTTTTTTGCAGTTAGATAAACTAATATAAACTACTGAACAATAAAAAGATGTGGAAAACAAAAAAGAAAAAACGTGGGAGAAAGTCTATATACTTCCCTACTGGTTTTGAGACGAAAAATGCCCTTTGGGGTTTCATTTTGGGAAAATATCAACATAATTCGCAAATGTCAAGAACCAGGCTACACTTCATCGCAAATTTAACCAAAACACAACGTGCTGAAATAAAGCCAATAGGACCACATTTAGTCAGCCTCACAATTTTGTTATGAAATTGAAAAACCTTGCCGTGTCTGCGCCTGGATGTGCCGTCCGCTTCTGGCTCTGCCGGTTGACGATCGTGTAGATTGAATTTATAAATTGAAGAAAATAAAAGCCATTTAGAATTTATTCAAGTTAATTGTAAGACTATTTTTTAAATTCAAAAAGAAAGGCTACCAACATGATATTTATTCAACAGCGCTCTGCATGCAGAATGACCCATCTGCAGTTGATCGATTTTCCTACCACCTTATCTACACGGCGGGGGGCAGGGTATTAGGAGTTTATTAATGTTTCAAGGACAATCTTGTTAAAGAAGGTAAAGGCTCGATCTGTTTCTTCTATTCATGCCATCACGCTGAAATTGATGGGTGGGTTGGAGGTATTTTACTAAGACAATTTGCACTTGTTTGTTGATATGAGAACCTTTTTTTAGGATTGTGATGTTGGTGCACCCTAGAACTTGTTGTAAACCCCTAGTGGCAATTTGATTTGCCACTAATCTTTCCAAGACGTTAACCCCTCGGCTTCTCATTTTTGTTAATTGTTTGTGGTGTTTGATTTTGAAGCTAACCTTTTTATGAACCATGTCCTCTTTCTCTTCTTCTTGGTTGTGTAGGCAGGCTGTTTTTTCTGAATGTGGCAATTTCTGATAAGCCGTTTTGCTTATCTGGCTCCAGGTGCTCTGTTCTCATTAAGGTCATTGAGTATCATCCTATTTTACAAGACAATCCCTTTTGCGTCTTGTGTTTTATATATGTAAGTCTGCTGGCTTGTGCATAAAACAGTGTCGAGTTGATGACTGAGTTGGATTTATTTTACCTAGAGAACCTTTTCGGACAAGTTTGAGTTTGTTTACACAAGAACCCCAGTGGCAAATTGTTTTGATCTTTTCAAGGCGCTTAAGCCTCAGGTTTGTTCTCTTTTTCATTGTTGTTCATAGTGTAGTATTTGAAATCGATCCTTTTCTAATTCTTGTCGTTTTTTTTAAAGTTTAAGGTTGTTCTTGAAATGCATGTTGCTCTTGTTATTTTTAAACAAAATCTGCATCGGCAATAATTGCTCTTTCTCCAACTAACTTTCCTCTAGAGTATTTAAATGTTGTTCTTAACGGTGAAACTCATCTGAACTTTGTCAAATGCAGCATGTCTAGAACAAATATTTGAATTATTTTGAACAGAAAACTGTTTGTCTGATTGTTTCAAACGAGCAATATAGAGGCGAAAAACAAACGTTGTCCATTGATTACATATGTTACATACATACATATAATTATCCGATCAACCTTTTCTTTGGGGGGTGGGGGTGGGGGTGGTGACGGTGAGGGTTCGCTCACAGGTAGAAGAAATATCATTTAATATTCACAGTAGCGATATGTTTTTTGTGTGGTTGCCGTAAAATGTCTCCTCGTACCTATAGACAGTACTGTTATCAGTAACATAACGCGTTACCGATGTCATGCAGTGATGATATACAGTACTGTGAACGTTTAATGTTACAAAATTTGCGTCTATCGTGCGTCCGTCTATCGTGTATCGTGCGTCCGTCTAACGTGTATCGTGCGTCCGTCTAACGTGC